>JAHWFP010109864.1:51201-73051 GCA_023313725.1 Lithobius niger | reverse complement strand
ATATATATATATATATAAAAAAAAAAAATAATTTTTTTTTGTCATGAATAAAGTATTTTGTAATATTACCAACTGCTCATCAGATGCAAAAATGTAAGTATAAAGTTAAGGCTCGTAGTTTTTTGGAAAATTAGTTTATGTGTAGTAAAAAAAGGGTTGAATTTTTTAAAACTTTTTTAAAAAACGGTTCTTTATTTTAAATTAATTTTAAACTTAAGTTTAAAATTTCTTTAACCTAAAAACATATTAAGTCCAAAAGGCAGTGTAAATAGGTTTCCATCCGTATTTATTTTAATTCTGTTTCAGTGCATTAATGTTCCACTGAAAATAATTAGTAAAATCAAACTAGTTTGAATTCAGACAAAATAACAATTTTACATTTATAGCAGATAGTTGGGCTGGGTTTATTTTCGTTCTCGAATGCACAACTAAAAAAGGATAAAAAATCTGAATGCTATCAGGCAATTATTTGTATCGCAAAAAAGAATTTCTCCATTTATTTGTTCTCATCAGCCCAGTAGATTTCCGTTTAAAATATCGGCAAGTGAAACCGAAAAGGTCATGTTGCTTCCGGATTTTGAAATAAGAGAAAAAAGATAATTCACCTATTCATTTCAATTCTTATCAGTGCAACAACATAAGAGGAAAACTCTTCGAATCTGTTTAGTGCAGTGACAGATAACGCACAGACATAACAAACAGTGAAGTTTTATAAGGAAAGAATTTTAAATCAATATACCTTCATGTTAGTTTTTCCAACAAATGGATGTATCAAAGCTATTTTTTTTTTCGCGGGATGATAGAATATTGGTAGGAAAATGTCCTTTTTTTAACTGATCCAAAGTCAAAACAGCAAAGGAACACAAATAAACTTTCCTGTATGGTTCCAGATATTACAGTCTTACATTACTGTTTGGTCCACATGAAACCTTACTACTGTATTCATCTATTATGGGCATTATAAAGAATAGATAAAAAGAAAACATTTTGAATACAATAGTAAGTTACACATGGATTAAAGAGTATGGCAAAACTATAGTATCTGAAACCTTACGGGGAAAATTTGTGTACCTTTACTTGAGACAGGTGGTGACGTCATTCAAAATCGCGGTATTTTTCACGGGTATTTGACATCACTTCTGATTTAGAACAGGTGCTGTCATGTTGGAAAATGGCCGCACTTCATGGGCGCCGCCATCTTGAAAAAAATGACGTCACTTTCGGTCCTCACTAGGATGTATAACATGGTCACAAAAAATGTAGCAAAAAGCACTTTTTCCACCCGCCTCTAGATTGACGAAAACCTAAATGTAGCAAAAAGTACTTTTCCACCCTCATCCAGATTGACAAAAAACTATAAAAAAAAAATGCGCCATCTCGGATGACGTCACATCCGGTACGCATAGGCGCCGCCATCTAGGATGATGTCATTTCTGGTATGACGTCATTTCTGGTGAAAAGATCAGAGGTCACGGGGGCGGGGTATGTCCGCAAATCGCATTTTACCACTACTAGTAACGTCACAGTATTTTCATACAAACGGGAAACACAACAATGCTGTATAACCAGCCAAATACGCCCTAGTAATCTACAGCATTAAAACATATGATATGGGTGTGATTATGAGTGTGTTTGTACCGCTACTCCTCTTGAACCAAGGCACATACAAAGATGGGTTTAGTACCAATGAGATAATTAATTGTTCTTCGGTTAAGGCTATTTTCATTGCTGTAACTTAATATATGACCCTCAAATACGCAAAAAACTTGGAAAAATAAAGTTTTTTTTACCCTCATTATGTTTGTTTATGACGTCATAATTTGTTCTGCACGGGTTAAAATTCGTGACAAACAAAAGGAAAAGTTTGCACGCAAAAAATAACCTAAAAGGACGACGTATTTTGCAACATACTACATATAGATCTTAAAATTGGTTTGTATCAATTGACTTTATACATAGAAAAATTAGACCCATAGATCTGGTTTTTAAAGGACGTCAACATTTTTTTTTCTGAAGCATGGAGGTGCATGGATTGAGCGAGCAAAGCGAGCGACTTCCACATAAACTAAACATTTTCAATTGGTGTTTCGCTTTGCTTTCTCAATTTTTCATCTCTCACCTTCATAAGGGGTTACTTCTGGAGGAGATGACGTACAAACGTAAAAACAAACAAATCGTAAATTTTGAATGATGTAGGTGAAATGCAGACATGCTGAGGAATGTAATGAACCAACCGTGAGCACCAATTGCATCGAAATAATCAGTACATCGATTTTGTGATGCTCTTGGTATCAAAGAAATTACATGAAGCATGGATCGACGCCAATGGGGTGAGAGAAACGAAGGATATGGTTAGTAACAATATTAATAATAACAATGATAGCAAATCACAACCCTAACTTTAAAATAATTCGTGCCACAGTAGGGAGCCGTGCCGTGCCATAAATAACGCATTATTTGTGCTGGTTCCTCTGCACCTGAAAAAAGAATCAAGTCTTGAACACAGTTTGGTAAGAGAAATAACAATGCAATATTCGCAGCATAGTTTGATAATTGGTATGCAAATGGAAAATGTCAAAATGGAAAATAAAAAGATAGTAATAAGTTATAAGTTATAGGTTATAAGTTTTTAGTAACGTTTCTGCTAAAGACAAGTGGATTGAAGCATGAGTACGTTTTAGGCTAATCAGACATATCAGACGATTTAATTTCCCCACAACGTTCTAAGAACTCAACAATTTATACTTAACCGTATATTGCCATACTCCTTGTTGAAATTAAATATTTTATTTATTCACATCAAAAATTTGCTATCTAGTTCTCTCTAGCTCTTTCTCACTGCAAGGAAAGGAATGCACACAAAACATACCTTTTAAAACAATAAACAAGCTACATGCCTTCTTAATTCTTGAGTAAAAATGTGCTACGTTCTCATACACCTGGAAGCAACCTATAAAGGTTTACGATATTACTGCCACTAGATGGTGCCATTGTACAATGTAAAGAATCTATCGTAGCGCCATCTAGAGGGAGTAATATCTTTAACTTTTACAGTTGCTCTCCGGCGCACGAGGACGTAACAAATTTTTACTCAATAATTAAGGAGGCACGTAGCTTGTTTGTTGTGTAAATAATATTTCTATGTGCATTCCTTTGCTTGCTGCGAGCAAGTGCTAGAGAGAACTAGATAGCGCTACATGCTGCAGACTTTCATTTGGTGACAACCTGCCTTTAAGTAGTAGCCATAATGCAAAGATTTGATCTAAAGAAGTAGACATTCTGTAAATGTTCGACCCCCTAGCCCTAAGTAGTTAGAAAGAACAGAAAATGACAGTTAGGAATGCAGCCTTCGTCGTAGGTAGTGTTGAACGCTGAGTAAACGTAGTTCATGCTAACATGTTCTAAACTGTGTAATACATATCTTAAAGAGGGAGACCCTCGTTCGCCTTACCTATCTCCTGTTCGGTCAAACCCAGTTATTTTTATTTCTTTATGCAGTTATGTAAGCCTCACCCTACACAAGAATTGCTTTGGTGTTTAACCCTCGATATTTTTTGTATAGTGATGTTTTAGGTTTTGGTTAAGTTGTTCGTCTGCACATCTCTTCCAGCTTAGGATAGATTTTAAGACTAAATGTGAAATGAATTTTATAAAGTAGGGGACTGCAGCAGCTTTTTTTCCGCTATGTTTACAAGAAAACCAAACAATCACGAATTATTCCTGTGTTACATTACTGTAGCAAACAACTGAATGACGATAAGAACTCTGCCTTAAATTATTATTTTTTTTTTGCTACAATTTTGTCATGGATGACTATATAACTGATTAGGTTTTTACTGAATGTTCTGCATCAGATCCCGACCACGGTTTAGTTCCCATTCTATATGTTAGAGATAAAGAGGATAAATGTTTGTAACAACCTTATTAGTTAAAAAAAAATAGCCATGCTGTCGGTCTACATAATTTTTCAGCAGTTTTCTACAAACAATTTGCATCCAAACTTAGTTTTTTTCTTCTTTTTATGTTCTTTAAGTTTTCTGTTGAGACTGCGAAGGTGCTCAAATTTCTGGAACATGGCGTTCCATACGCGGATTAACAAGTAGGCGACTTCGGATATGAGGAGCCAAAAGGCTGATCTTTATCTCACATTAGTAATAAAAAAAAACCGCTTAACCCTATAAAATACGGTATAAGCCTTAAATAAACTGAATGGTCTAAAGGGACAGATGCAAGAAAAAGGTATCAACGTCCCTCTGATACGTGTAAAAATGTCCAGCCTCCCCCAAAACAGGTTGTAGCTTCTTTTACACGTATTAGTGTGACACTGTTGGGTTACAATCGTGTAGTATTCCTGTATCTGCTTCTTTAGAGCAGTAGGTTTTTTAAGGCTTACATCCATATCTTATGCGCTTAAGCTTTTTTACTACTAATATGTTATTTTTTCCTGTCCCCACAACCACAACATTAAGAATATTATAATCAGCGTAAAAAAAAAACAGTTATAAGAGTTAGGACCTTGGGCCGAGAATGCCGTTAGCATTTAAATGTATTGTTCTTACTTTTACGTCAAATATCAATTATTTTATTCGTAGTTATAAATTGTGAAATTGCACCGACCAATTCTTCATGCGTACGATTTCGAACAACGGTTCTGTTTTTCCGTGAGAGGGAAATTATCTTTACCATTTGTTGTACTTTCATCATTTGTCCGTCGTGATGTCTAGTTGAATGGGTTAGTCTACCTTCAGTTTCAATATTTGAAGAAAGTGTGCTAACATTTGGCTTCACGATGTACTGTCATATTTTGGAAACTAGAAATTATATTTCAGAAGTGTTATTGCTTCGTCGTAAATTATCACGAAGCCAACTGTATGATTAACGAATATTTGCTCTCAATACTGTAAAAATATTATCGAAAATTCTGGCATTTGATGTTATAACTTGGTCCTTTGGATGCTTTACAAATGCACTTTGAAACTTGTTTCACACGCTTTAAATAATACTTTTGGCCATAGTGATATTACAGTGTGTTTATAATATTGACTTTGTGGAGTCGTCACTTGTGTGCTCCACAATGGCAGCCATCAATTTCATGTCTATATGTTAACCCTACCAAGATAACCCTTTAACCACTAAATAGGCTGTTCCATAATTGTATATTATCTTAAGTGTATCACATGACTTCCCTGTATTTAAGGAGCAGTAAACAGGAAGTTCGCTGTCTTATCAGCTGTAGCCTACACTCTGGTAGTCCGTGTGTTTATTACCATTGGTGCCAACGCTGGGCTAAGGTGTGTCCCCGCCTAGGACATCACAGTTGGCGACGAGTCCGGTACCTTTGGTAATCTTTAAAAACTTAAGCTTAAACTGATAGGTCTTCAACCACATCTTTGCTCCATATTTGTGGTAAGTTGCAAATTTTTTTCATTTTGGCAATGAAAATTAGTGCTCTGAATTCCTATCAGAGTTTAAACTTTTTCAAACAGTGTTATTTTGACGTGGTAGTGCTGTGTGGTACGAAATGATAATAGTTAAATTTAGTACCTTAACAACTAGAACCGAAGTGGGCAATTGGATTTATTATGGTTAATTTTACCTTGGCAGTGTTCTAGAGCGACGCACTGGCGTTTCCGCACAGGCAGTACTATAAACCTGAAGGTTCGAAAAATGCGCTACCCATATTGCCCATATTCGGGCTAGTGTGTGCCGGTGTAAAATTTAACACCGTAGGTTTATGCTCAAACTTAGTGAAATCTGGTCTGTGCTGAGGCTTAGGCCAGGAATGTTGTTTTGTAAAACGTTGCAAATGGTGAACGTAAAACATTTTTTTAAAGCCTAGTCCCTTTAAATTTAACTTGTAGGCAGTTAATTTATACAACTAGGTAGGCTACAGTCAAGCTTGATTTATTTCTGTGTTTAAATAAGTGACCGGTAGTCTTGAGTGCTCCAGTTTAATCCTTGCATGTTAAACAGGATTGTAATTAAATTTAATTAAATTTAATTTTATAGGCCTATGCCAAAGACAGGTGTCGGTAGCAAACCACCTGTAACTGCTAAAGTTAGCGGTGAAAGTGAAACTGAAAATAATTCAGTAGTGAACGCAAGCGTTAATGAAGCTAGTTCTAATTTAAATCTAAATTTTGAATCTATTGATAGTGAAGACGACGTCAACATGGGTTCGTCTAAAACCGCTGGTTTATTTTCGGAATTCGATTGCGAGTCTGACACATGGGAGAAATACTCCAGCCGAATTCGTTACTTTTTTTTAGCTAAAGAAATACCAGCAACCAAGCAAGTTAATTTTCTAATGGCATCTGTGGGCCAGAAAATGTTTGATAGAATTCTTAATATCCTCTCACCTGATTTGCCCGACTCATTAACATTTGATGAGCTCGTTAAAAAAGTTTTAGACGACATTGAGCCAGTGCCCTCAGTGGTATCTGAGCGTGTTAAATTCTTTAGAAGATCGCAAAAATCAGATGAGAGTATCGGGGAATATTTAGCTGCCTTAAAGCTAATGACGAAGTATTGTGACTTCGCAAAAATTAAGGACATTAACAGCGAAATGATTAGGGATCGCCTAATTGGGGGGATCCAATCTGAAGTCATTCAACGCGAGTTGTTGAAGCAGACTCTGGATTTAAAGGCTACAACATCCTTAGCTTTATCCTTAGAATCTGCTGAAACAGACCAAAGCGTTTTGAGAAGCCATTCTAGAGCTGTTAACTACGTAGCTAAAAAATCGGGCAAAACATCAAGTAGGCCTAAATCCACTAAGGATTTCATTTGCTATTGTTGCGGCAAAAATGGCCACGTGAAAACACGTTGTAAATATCGAGACTATACTTGCGGCCGTTGCCACACTGTCGGCCATTTAAAAGCCGTGTGCCGAAAAGCTAGTCATTCGAATAGAACTTTAAAATCACTCGACCACCCTAAAGCAAGTTCTAGCACAAATTTTAAGGCTAGGCCGAACACAAAACAAAAGTATAGCTACAAAAAACGCGTAAACAAACTCGAACGCGATAGCGAAAGTGACAGTGAAGAAGGCCAGGATGTTGAAGCCGAAAATTCAGAGTCTGGTTCCGGGTCTGATAACGATTCAGACAACGACTATCTTGTACTGAAAAATAATACTCTTGGACTGAGTCAGGCTGTGGACCAGATTTCAATTCCCCTACAAACCAACAAAATAATAGTAGTAGTTAATTCTATGAAAATCCATAAATGGAAAATGCCAGTCTGCCTAAATGGTGTCAAGCTAGAAATGGAACTTGATTCCGGGGCAGATGCATCCATTATCCCTATTGAATGGCATCAAAAATATTTTGCGGACTGTCCTTTAAAACTCAGTCCGTACTCGATACACTCATACACTGACGGAATTGAGAACACGATTTACACTGTAAGTCTGAAGGTTGAAGTTCAAGGTCAAATCGAACATTTGGATGCTTTAGTTTCAAAATTATATAAACCTGCATTAATGGGAAAGGATTGGCTTTCTATTTTTCGAGTTAATTTCCATCCTTTTTACGACCTACAAACGAAAGTGAAACCTAAGAAAAGTGTTAAGAAAATTAAAACTAGCATTACGCCAGTTGACACTTCCGAAATAGTGAAGGGTTTCCCAGAGCTATTTTCTGAAGGCATGGGTAAGTTTAAGAATTTTAAAGCCAAAATTCATTTAAAACCTGATGCCAAGCCTGTGTACAGTCGTGTAAGACCGGTTCCGTTAGCACTCAAAGAAAAGGTTAATCAAGAAATTCGTAGATTGGTTGGCCTTGGAATTCTAGAGCCTGTGGAAACTTCTCAGTGGTCTACGCCGATCGTTATAGTTCACAAAGCGGATGGCCAAATCCGAGTGATTGGGGATTATAAAACCACCGTGAACCCTCAACTCGAAGTCGACCACTACCCAGTTCCCACGGCCGCAGAATTATTCAGTGAATTAGCAGGCAGTGACACTTTTTCCCTTATCGATCTTAAGGATGCATTTCTGCAAATTGAACTCGACAAAGAGTCACAAGAAACTTTGACAATAAATACACCCCTGGGTTTGTTTAGATGGCTTCGCGTACCCCTGGGCCTGGCGTCCAGTCCTGGAATTTTCCAGAGAGTAATGACTCAAGTCACCAGTAAAATCCCCAAATGTCTCCCGTTTTATGATGACATCCTGGTGAGCGGGAAGGGGGGTGAGCATGACGAATCGTTAAATAAACTGTTAAATGCTTTACAAGATGCAGGAGCCAAACTTAGGATCGAGAAGTGCAAACTGTCGCGGCCTGAATTAAAATATTTAGGCCACATGATAAATGCAGAAGGCTTGCATACACTCCCTGAGGTTATCGAAGCAGTCACAAACGCTCCTAACCCAACTTGTATTCAAGAGCTACAGAGCTTTCTGGGTTTTGTAAACCATTACTCAAAATATCTACCAAATCTCGCTCATATTCTGTCACCAGTAACACGTTTGTTAAGCCCAAGTGTGAAGTGGGTTTGGGGGGCAGAATGCGACCGAGCCGTGAGTAAAGTAAAAGAATTATTTCTTAAATCAAAAGTTCTGGTTCATTACGATCCGAAATTAAAGCTCAAGCTCGTTTGTGACGGCTCACCCTACGGAATAGGCGCGTGCCTGATGCATGTCATGAAAAACGGTGAATCACGGCCGATAGCTTTCGCTTCACGTAAACTCACTCAAGCGGAAAGAGGCTACTCGCATTTTGACCGGGAAGCGCTCAGCGTGGCTTGGGGAGTGAAACGGTTTCATGAATACGTTTATGGTCAGCGATTCATACTGCAGTCTGGTCAGAAGGCTTTAGTTTGGATTTTTGGCCCTAAAAAAGGAATACCGCAGATGGCAGCCGCCAGGGTTCAGCGTTGGGCAGTGATGCTTAATGCTTACGATTACGAATTCGAACACATTCCCGATAAACTTAATTTGACGGCAGACGCTTTATCGCGCCTTCCCCTCCCAAATACCGAGGAATTCGAGAAAGCAGAAGAGCAGTACAATATTCTTGCTTTAGAAACTATTTCTAATCTTCCAGTTTTAAACGAGACACTCGTTCTTGAAAGTAAACGTGATAAAATCCTTTCAAAAGTTTATCGTTATGTGAACCATGGTTGGCCTGACAAATGCGAAATTCCCGATCTGTTACCGTACTTCACACGTCGTGCTGAAATCTCTGTCGAAAACGAAACCTTATTTTGGGGGTATAGAGTCCTGGTGCTGACGGCCTTGCGGAGACAAATCTTGAAAGATCTACACAGTGCTCACTTAGGCATAGTTAAATTGAAAAGTTTAGCTAGACAAAAAGTCTGGTGGCCTGAGATTGACTCTGACATTGAAAATAAAGTCAAATCATGTCAAAATTGTCAAGAGTATAAAGATACTCAAACGTCAGGTCCTAAGCATACGTGGGAATATCCACTAAAACCAAACAATCGCTTACACGCTGATTTTTTGGGTCCGATGGACAATTACATGTTTTTCATTCTTGTAGACGCACATTCAAAAATTTCTTTTGTGCATAAAATAATGTCAACAACGTCCGCGCGTGTCATTGACGTTTTAAACAATCATATAGCTTTATATGGTTTAATGGACAGCTTAGTTACCGACAATGCTGCCCAATTTTTGTCCGCAGAATTCCAAAATTGGTTAAAATCCAATGGAATTAGGCACATGACCGGGCCAAGTTTTGCGCCTTGGACCAACGGTTTGGCTGAGGTATACGTCCGTAATTTCAAGAGAGTCTACAAGGCCGCGCGGCGACAGGGGTCTACTATTCAAGAGAGTATAAATTCTTACTTGTTATCAGCACGAATCACTATCTCCGCTACCACGCAAGCAACACCAGGAAAATTATATTTTAACCGAGAATTAAAGTCTCGGCTGGATTTATTGTTCCCTGACCCTATTGCAGCCGTACGCCGTAAACAATTAAAACAAGTACAGAGCACCCACCATCGTGAGTTGAAAACGTATCAAATAGGTGAAAAGGTTTGGTATCGTGACTTTTCAACAACAAATGACAGGCTATGGTCAGTCGGTATGGTTAACCAAAAATGTGAAAATCAGTCCTATACTATCGTTGATACTAACGGTAATCCGATTCGCAAACATCGCGAACAGCTAAGGTGACATACCGCGGAAAATGATTATCCAGAACAGCCTCCAAACGCACTTGTTTCGACGGCGAAAAGCAGTAATTTCTCCATGCATAATGAGCAAGATCACTCAAATTTCAAACGCATGTCTTTTGGCGGCAAACAACGTGAAAAGCCAAGTTTCGCTGACGTAGTTCCTGAGCGTCGATCTCTCGGCCAATCCAGAAAGTCAATTTCTGTTACTGAGGGAAAAATTCTACCAATCCAACAGCTTGAAAAATCACCTGAGAATTTACATCGCAATTCACCAGGTGGCAGGAAATCTCCAGCGAAATTACCACACACACACGAAGTGGATGAGTCTGCTAACGTAAATAACCAATCACCTTTGGCTACTACCAGCGCCCCTCTTGAAGGAAATTCTAAGCCAGAAAGGTCACAATCTCCATCGATTATTACGTCACCATCCACTAAGCAATCACCACCGAAGCCAGGTCATGCTAACAAAAAAGCCAAACCGAATCCCAATAAACGTAAAGTTGTGCTTTCACCAACACAGGTTGATATTGCAGCGCAGCTTCAAAATGCTCATTGTTCAAAGAGACTGCGTAGAGCTCCAGACAAGCTCAATTTGTAGTTTTTTTGCAAAATTACCATTTGGCTACAACTTCTTCGTTTTTTTTGTTGTAATCCGTTATATGTGAATTAAATGATAGTTCTTTTTAAACTGTAGCGAGTAATGCTAAAACGTTTTGTCCCCTAGTTGTTCGTGCAAAGAATTGACTCTGTTAATTTTAAAAATGTCCACCTTTAAAATTAGGTAAAAATGTAAGTGTATTTTGTTGTTCGTGTGAAAAATTGATTTCACGATTTTATCCTCTTTGTATCTTTTTTGTCTTTTCATGTACATAAATACTTCCGACATCGGAACAAAAAATTGCTTGGAGCCGCAATTCCCACTCCGGTGAAGCCTAATCCAAAGAAACTAATTTGGCACTGAATTCTTGATGCCAGATGTTCGTCCACAGCAACGCTGTAGCGTTTCAGCTGCAGAAATGGTTGCTGCAAAAAGAAAATTAACCAAAAAAGGCTACGAAATTAAAACAACATTGAAAATTTAAATTGAATTTATTATAAAATTGCTCCAGAAATCAAAACAGAAATTTAAAACTGGCAAGTTTTCAGCCAGTTGTTTTATTGTTTAATTTTTTGCTTAATCATGTACATCTTCAGTTCTTTATTTTGTAAAACAGCTTTCAAAAGTAGTGTTTAGTTTTTCATCGAAAGCGAAAAATTATGTATCTTTCTTTAAAAATAGGTAGTGCACTAAAAAATACATCTTGCCTTCGTAATCATGATTTTATTTCCAGCTAGGCTTAGATTATTTTTTTTTCTGTTTTTTTTTTTTCGCTCGCTGCATTGTGGAGTCGTCACTTGTGTGCTCCACAATGGCAGCCATCAATTTCATGTCTATATGTTAACCCTACCAAGATAACCCTTTAACCACTAAATAGGCTGTTCCATAATTGTATATAATCTTAAGTGTATCACATGACTTCCCTGTATTTCAGGAGCAGTAAACAGGAAGTTCGCTGTCTTATCAGCTGTAGCCTACACTCTGGTAGTCCGTGTGTTTATTACCATTGGTGCCCACGCTGGGCTAAGGTGTGTCCCCGCCTAGGACATCACAGACTTAATATTAACATTCACAAAATGAGATAACAGGATTATACATAAAGGAGATCACCGAAATATGCGAGACCAGTGACGAAGAAGATTTAATTAGATAAACGAGATTTGGCTTAAAATGTGATAAACGGAATGAGAGCTTATTATCACATGAACGAGATTCAGGCTAGATATCCAATATTTATCCTAATATGTACCCTAACATATACTGATGCTAAGTTCTCTTCGTCAGACTGGTTCCAGTAAATGTGTCTGCTTAGTTCTATTCGTAAGGTTGTGATTCGGGAGTCTTGTTTCCTCAGAATGCTCGTATTACTAACCAGTACTGAATACCCGCTTTCCGAGTTATTGGCCAACAATGGTCTAACAATGGCCAACAATGGTCTAACAATGCTTTTTTCTGAAAACTGCGGGCCAATAACTACTTAGTTATTGGCCCGCACTTTTTAAATCATTGAAGTATCAACGAAACATTAAGAAATATCGTTGTAGCTGTAGTGCTACTGCTCTGCTTGACAGTGGTTTTGAATTTTTATTTTTATTTAGTTACGCTGCTACCAGTCAATAACATGTACATTACAGCTAGTCTACTATTAGCTAAATTGGCGTCACAGGCTCATTGGCAGAGGGGGGGGGGAATGAGGCTTAATGGCGCGTCGACAGCTTGGTCATTAGCGCCAACCTCAGTCACAGTGCAGTGGTCCGGGTTGCCACTGCACCACACATTACAGAGATGTTATTCAAACCCCTAATCTAAATCTTGTCATACATCTGTACCTCCTGCAAAAATTGAAAAACACCGGACAGGAGGACAGACTTATCGCCCAACTGGCAGAGGAGGATTTATATTAATGTTTATATATATTTTATTTTTATTTATATTTGTAAGTATATTGCCAGAGGCGGATTTTCCCCTTCAGGATAGACCTACCATTATTACGGGCGCATTACAGCAGGCCTACTAGGCTACAGTAGATGGTGGCGTGTGCGTAACTATTAGCTTTACTTTGCAGCGCAATGTAATTTGATTTTGGCTTGATTACAGGGTACCCCATCACTGTTCAAGCAGCGATAACTCACCGACGAACAGCCCCTTCACACAACTTTTATTTATAATTGATGTGTCCAGAGCAAAGTTGTTGGAAATGAGATATTGACCCATCACAGTATTGTAACAGTAGAACTCTTGAAACGTCGTGTAAGCATACATTTTTTATGCATTGTTGCTCGATTTCGAATGCCGCATCACCGTTCATGCAACGAAAACTCAACGATGACTATTCCCTTCAAACAACTTCTTTTAAAAAATTTTAAGAGATAGTTTTACAATAGACGTTTTGGAACGGCACGATAGACATTGTTGCACGAGCAATGACATTGTCAAGGAATACGCTGTTCAATTGTTATCGTAAGCGGATATTCAGTCGGTTAAAGCCCTCAACCTTGGGCCATTCGGAAACAATCGCCTGCGGGCGCTGCACGCCCTTATGCATTGTTTCCGAGTGGCCCGCGGTTTTCGGGCAGTAACCTTTACTTATTACTGTTTATTAGGAGAATTTAAACAAAGTTGTGCGAACTTTTGTTTTTCCATCAGCAAATAAGTTTGAGTCAGATGCGAGATAAAGGTGAAAAGTCACGATAACAAGAACAACTCCAACAACAACAATGACAACAACAATAACATCAACAACAACAAAAACAACAACTACAACAACTCCAACAATAAAAATATTGCAGTCACACTAAAATAGCATTCAAAAGACCTTGGTGCGTGCTAATGCCCACACCTTAAGGTTTAAAAATTGAAAATCGTTTCATTAGTTCCATCTCTAGGTCAGAACGCAAGAACACCACCAACAAGAAGAACATTTTATTCAAGTTAAAATAGAGTTCAAAGGCCTCGGTCCTTGTTAATACCTAAATTTTACGCTATACAAATTAAAAATCGGTTCATTTATTCGATTTTTAGGTTAGAACAAATTCGCAAACAAGAATTACAACTAGAATATAGCATACACATTAAAATAACTGCTGCAAGATCCAGAGACTTGTTTCTACCTATCTTTTAGCCTATACAAACGAAAAATTGGTGCATTGTTTTGATCTTCAAGTGTGGGCAGAGAGTAACAACAATTACAACAGCAACACCAACAAACCATTCTATGGAGGGCTGAGTGTTTGATTGTTGTCCTTCTTGAATACTGAAATTACCGAATCCCAAAATACCGAATTCCGAAATACCGAATTTCGTTGGTCTATATCAATTACGGGGGATACTACACAGTTTCAAAGTTTGAATTTTAACATGGAATTACATTCTTTGGCTTACATTAGGGCCGCTTGATATGAGACTGACTGGGTGATCAAAACTGAGCCCTTGAACTTTGAGACCAAAGACTAGCGATCAGCCCTTCTGCTCAGGCATACTGACATGGCCAAAATGAGTCGGCCATATGCAGCATAACTAAAACCTATACACCTATAAGCAAGCACTTTTCCGACTGCCACTGGCAGGATTATTTATTTACCATTAATGCACGGTGGTGACGTCACGCCAACACATCCCAATGCTAAAAGTGTAGCTGTTATATACGGTTAATCTTAAAACCCACACACGTCACCGTGGGTTAATTTTGATAACCCACACTTTTTTGATAACCTAACACTTTTTCCAGAGTCTACACAACCCCTGCTCCACAATGTGACATACTTTGCAAAACTACCGTACACAACACAAATTCAACCAGCACACCCCATTGCAACCAACATAAATAGGCACATTTGCAACCTGCGACATTTATCGTACTAACACGGAAAAAAAAACCTCGCATTGGATACTATGGTAGGACCCAACCCATGAAGGAATGGCCCAATCTGGCAACTTTTCATTCCGACAGTACTAAAACTAGGCTACTGACACTTGTAAACACACCTAAATACACCTAAAACATACTCAAGCGAATAGCACATTTGTAACCTGGTGACATTTTCCGCACTAACACGGAAAAAAACCTCGCGTACTATGCTAGTCCCCCTCCCCACCTCCATCCATGGAGGAATGATCCAAGCCAGACCCGGCAACCTTTCGTTCCGATGGCACAAAAACTAGGCTACTGGCACTTTCTAAACAAACCTAAAACCTACAAGACTCAAACGAATAGCGTATACGCTATATCTTATTTAAACTAATAAAGTAGAAAAATACGGTTTTATCTTAAACACAAAAGTCAGTGACTGGGACTGGATATAGGGACGTCCTCACGTACTGTCGCTAACATTTCCAACGTTCCTCTTTCCTGCTGAAACAATGGACGAAAATATTCAAATCAGAGGGCAGCTGCTTCATTTCAGGAAGAGCCAAGCTCAACAATGTTCTTTTCAATTACAAGAGACAACAATTCAATGGCTCCGTTTTCTTATTGTTACGGCCGATGGATTCCAGTTGTCCACAAATGACGTCACAAAAAAAAAATACAGTGGCTAAGAATTGAAAATTCTACTATTAATCATGCTGATATTTGGGCTGTGGTTGTAATAATAAAGATATGAGATGAGGGATTGTAAATAAATAACACTGAGAGCTGTAGAAAGCTATTACCGTGTTAAAAGCCTCTTGGTTCTCTATAACTGATTTAACATAATACCAACTACTTTTCGAGCAATTCTTTGCTCCCTGTGTATTTGTTAGTGCCAAACTAAAGGCTACTAATCGACACAAATATGATTACTGTTGTACGAATTTCCACAGTGCTACTTTTTCTACAGTACTACTTGTTAACGAATGCAATGGAATAGAATGCACGTCTTTTTTTTATATGTGACAGCAGCTACTCGGACTTCTACAACAGCTGTCATATTGCAAAACGCTGACTTAAGTATGCTTGAAAATAAATGAAACAGTAAGCACTCCCCTGTTTTGAACACTCTTAATAAATTAATGTTTGTTTGACAAAAGCACAAAAAACTTAAGTTTTGGTGTATGCACTAATGATAACGTGCCCTTACCAGGAAGTTATCTCAAGTTAAACTTTCCGACCCTCCTACACTAAAACCAACTAGTGGTGTAAATAGGGTGAGGGGAGGGAGTGGGAGGAGGGGGACAAGTGTCCTCACAAAATGAAAAAGTTATCTCTTTATTCGCTATTTTCTTCAAAAATTTTTTTTATAAAGGTATACATTACTACACTAAGGAAAATACTCGACAATATAAATAAAGCGGTCTCAAGTTTTCTAGCAAGAGGCATAAGGGGGACGTCGTTATATACCCCGCCTCCCCCAAGGAAAAATGTAATTATGCCACTGTCTAAAAAGCTCATAGGGTGAATTAATACTTAAAGAAACATTTTTTTCATGCAATACAGAATGAAAATGGAGTTGCTGATAAGTTCTGAATTTTGTTGTTTTTAAAGATTGTTGTCAAAAGGAGTGCTTGGAATAAATTTCGAATAAAAAGTCTTTGTAATGGTAAAATTAATAATAATAAAGCCAAACAATATTAAAAGGTTACTAAAACTAAATAAGTTTTTTCTTTACTGAAACATTACTTAACAGTTTGTTAGCAGTTTATCACAAATGATGCATTAATAGCAAATAATAACAACAGTATTAAAAAAAAAGCTGCATTTTTTAGCAATAATAAAACATAACATGTCCTGCTGAATCCATAGGTTTGACGACTTTCCTATAAGTAATCGCCTAATAAAGTAATATACTAATATCCTAATAGTAGGCTAAGTGTTGAAGATAATTAATTTTTAAGCTATGAATTTGTTTAACTGACCCGGAATTTTAGTGCAAAACATTTCATTGACAGATACGAATGTCCTTCGCCACACAACTAATATTTTGTCCACCCTCCATTGTTCTGAATAACTGCTTGCAGGCAAGTAGGCATATAGTCACTGAGGCTGTGAACATACGTTACGTCTTGACCAAGGAGTTCCCATTGCTCCTGGATACTTCCCCAAAGGTCGTCTGAATCTCGAAGATTTTGCAGTTTATTTCCTAGGCCCTTCTTCTGGGCACTCCACACGTCTTCGATGGGGTTTTAAGTCCAAACGTAACGTGGATTGAAGCATTCCCCTACAGACATGAATTTTCCCATTCAGGGTGGATTGAACGCAAAATTCATCGGCAAAGACTACTTCATCCCATTCTGTAGACCAGTTGACATGCTCCCTGACAAAACGCAGTCTTTCTTTCGTGCTAACAGCTAAAAACGTTTTATTTTAACCAAAAAAACCTTCAAAAATAGGCCTACAATGAGTGACGGTTTGACACCAGACTTGTGATTTATCAGGCTACCAACTCAATTTCTCAGTGACAAAGGCTATACAGAAAATTTCTATACGCAAATGCTCAGAAACCATATTTACAATATTTTAAAATTAAATAAGAATATTTTAACAACAAATTCATCCAGATTTACATTTAAATTAAACACATTGCAGCAAGGAAAGGAAAGCCATAAAGTATCTAAACAACGTTAAATAGGGGGCTATTTCCTCAACAAAAGAAAGAGGGGGGGGGAGGGAGGTAGAGGATAATTTCCTCCCCCGCCCACGGTTCATTTCTACCCTGTTCCCCCACCCCATCATTAACCTTTTTTCCGCCCCACACTATTTTTTTGTTGTCTTCTTTCTGTTCTCCATAGTGTTCTTCTGTCTTACTCCATTTTCCATTTTTCTTTATTTCTTCTGCACTTCTCTTGTCTCCCCCCCCTCCCCCACCGATTTTTAACAGATTTTAGATACTATGTCGTTTTCTTCTCTTTTGCTTCAATGTATAAATTGAATGGAGCCTAAAATGCAGATAAATTTACTGTTACATTTTTTTTTATATTTTAAAATATTTTAAATATAGGTTCTATTCTCTACAATTCGGGTGCAAATTTTAAAGTTTTTACTTCAGGCTACTGACACTGTTTCTTTTAAAATAAATATTGAAGCAAACCAATTTCTGACGCCTTTTGGCGACTGCGAAACCAAAGGTCGAGGGATCAACTCCGCTTAGACAGTCTGATATTTAAGCTCTGATATTAAGTCCAAAAGGCAACGGAAATAATGATCGTGTGTGTGTATTCATCACCAATCGAGTCCATTTGGCTTTTCGTCTTGTTATTTATTACTGTTAATACTTCTCAGAAATTGAAAAAAAAATCCACTCCAGCTCTAATTATTATAACAAAATGTCTATTAAATATTAGCAGGGATAACCACCAAAATACTGAAATAAATTTTCCTGCTTTTACAGGTTTTTCATGTTCTCCATGTTGGTGGGAACCGTAATTAGGCCAAATTTATCGCTTACTTTACAATGGTGACGTCATTTGTGATGTTTGGCCCATTGTTGAAGTTTAGCTGTTCGAAAGAGAGGTAACCTCCCTCTAATACGCATTATTTACACCCATTGTTGTAGCGGGAAAGAGGAACGTTAGGAATGTTAGCGACTGTACATGAGATTTTTGTAGACAGTAAGTTTAAACCGGAAGTTTGAGTTCAGCAATTTACATTATGATTCACAAATAAAATTTTCAAATAAAATGTTTTTAAATCTCAAATAACTTGATATGTCAGCTCGACGTCACACCTTACCATTAAAACACATATCCGTGAAGTACACCCGGTTATCCCGGCTAGTGTGCTCGTGCGATTTCGCACCCCTCAGTATTTGGACTGTTCCGTTTCTCGCAGACGATCAATTATTTCGCGATAACCGGGTCTACTTCACGGATATCTATTACTTAATTGAGCCCATTGGTGCTGCATTCTGTCACATGATCAATTAAGCTTACTCAGACATTAATTAATTGGCGTAAACTTTCCATTTCCAAGGGTTGCATAGGGTTAAGTTTGGCAATAGAGTTGCAATTTTTTACACTCCATGCCCAAGTTTGCATTAAGCCAACTTAAAGGACCTAGAAAGGAATATTGGGCCAACTGTACGAATAACTTAGCCTAGTTTGGCCTTTCTATGTACTTTAAGGTTACTTTGTAAACATTTGTAATGCAAATTATAGGCATAATGATTAAAATATAGAACTAATTACATGCTTTCCATGCAGTCGATTTTCTTAGCGTGTGTGGAAAAATAATCGAGTTAGTAACTGTAACGCCTATCAATCTCTGGCTATTTCTTAGCTAAATATTACTGAATAATTCTAAAATGTTCAGAAAATTACTATGGCAATGAAATCTTACTGTACCTTTCTTATGTTTTAGGCATATTCCGTCGTAAAGATAATTTTCGTCGTGCTGCACAACATTTAAAAAAATTTTTTAATAGATCATAAACACAGAAGTGCAATAATAAGCAATTCATATTAGCTTCTGTTATAAATTATTACTGTTTTTAAATTGTTTATCAAACAAGCAAATACACAGAATTATATTGTTCTCACTGCTTTTCATCTGGTATTCTGAGAACAGCAGTTGTTATGACTTCTTGAAGTATTGTGTATCTACCCAAAACAAGACTTGTTAAGGTTTGCCGCCAAGTTTTTTGGCCTTTTTAAGTCATGATATCACATTCCAAGCTCTGTTACCAAGTTAATCCCACTGAGTAATGAAATATAGAATATTGCTAACCGCCCGATTTTCAATTATTCATTTAACGTTTAAAGTCTTAGTCGGTGTGATTAACGTGGCAAAAGAGCTTAGTGTTTGATATCACTACTTCAAATGGCCGAAAAGCTTAGCAGGTGTCTTTATAAGTTTTCTTTTGGGGTAAATATGACATATTTTTGGCACAAATTGATAAAATCCATTTTTTCTTAGCAACTACGAATGGAAAAGCCAATTCAGATCGGAAAAGCCAATCCCAAGGGAGGTACAGGTCACCGGTTGGGAAACACAGGATTGATCTATTGCTCGGGTGGTAACGGATGCTTTCGAAATATCGGACAGTGATTTTGTACGAAGATGTATGTGTAATTACGGGACAAAGAGCCAAATGAGCTCAATTACTCACAAATGAACGTGTATTTGAAAGCTCAACATTAACAATTAATTAACAATAATGAATTTAAATAATTAATGAAAAATAATGAATTTAAATAATTAATGAAAATATTGAATTTAAACAATTCATGAAAAACTCGACAGTCGGTTGTGTTAGCATGGCTAGCATTAGTCTTCCCTGGTAATCTGCAGTTGAGGAACAACTTGCATGAATACTAATGGGTTGGAAGGCAACTTTCATTCGGTAGGGTGAGAGCTACCCAAGTAGCATTGAACAGTCTGCCAATGTTGGCCCAACATCACACGCCAACACTAAAACGTCGGTCTAATGTTTGCAGCCAATGGTGGGCCCATCATTAATTTGTCACATCGGCCAACGGCACGTCCAAAGTATTGGCCACACGTTGGCAACATTTGTGTGGCTATGTTGTGCCAATGTCGTAGCGCGAACTTTTAAAACGTTGGTCCCATGTTGTCATCAACGGTTGGACCATCATTATTTTGTCACATCGGCCAATGGCTGGGCCAACGTATTGGCCAAACGTTTCCAATCGTTTCCAACATTTGTGTGCCTTTGTTGTGCCAATGTAATAGCGCGAACTATTTTAACGTTGGTCCAATGTTGCCATCCAACAGTTGGCCCATCATTATTTTGTCACATTGGCCAACGACAGGGTCAACATATTGGCCTTATATTGGCAATATTTGTGTGCCTATGTTGTGCTAATGTAACAGCGCGAACTTTTTAAACGTTGGTCCAATGTTGTCATCCAACAGTTGGCCCATCATCACTTTGTCACTTTGGCCAATGTTGGACCAGTATTTATCACCCAACCTTGCTGATAGTAATTAGCCAACAATGGGCTAATGAAGTCTAAAGTGGTTGGTATGATTCCATAATGCCAACATTGGGGCACCATTATCAACCAACAACTAAATAAAAATTTATTAAAATAAAAAACACCACACCTACAGGTAGTATCGAACCCGGTGCCTACCAAACTGGAGATATTAACCACTACACCACCTGAGCTGCTTCTCAGCCACTTAGACAGCGTATAAGATGCTGGGAGAATTGGACTTGTAAAAATTTTATGAAGTTTCAAGTTTTATGAAAATGTAAAAGTAAAGAGTACAGTGTGCAGAAATAAGATAGTATAATTACACCAAAGCAAAACTATAATTTGAGGGATGTCCATATGTACTGCTTAACATTATGAACCCTCAAGCTATTCAAAGTAACGTTTGTTTATTTGTTTGTTTATTCGATTACAAAAGACCAATACCATCTTAAAACCTAACTTACGCTACTCTAACCGAAAGTAACGCTACTTACGGCTAAACAATCCTATTTTACACTGAATAATTATTTCAACCGAAATTAACGTTACTTATGGTTAAATAATCCTCTTTTTATTTGAATAATTATTTTAGTTGTGTTAAAAGAAAATACGTTGGACCAATGAAGGACTGCCAAAGGACGGCCAACAAACTTGTGCACATAAAAAGAAATATGTTGGCCCAGCGATGAACGGTCAACTTACTGGTACAGCAGATAAAGATATACGTTGTTCCAACGAAGTATGGACAATGTATTGAAGGAGCAGCGAAAGAATACATTGACCCAACGAAGGAGTCCCAACATACTGGTGGAGATGAAATAGAAATACGTAGGCCCAATGAAGGACGCCCAACTTGCTGGTACAGCAAATAAAGATATACGTTGTTCCAACGTAGTATGGCCAACGTATTGAAAGAGCAGCAAAAGAATACACTGACCCAACGAAGGATATCCGACATACTGGTGGAGATGAAATAGAAATACATTGACCCAACGAAGGACGCCCGACATAATGGTGGAGATGAAATAGAAATACGTATTCCAACTTGCTGATACAGCAGATAAAGATATACGTTGTTCCAACGAAGTATGGCCAACGTATTGAAAGAGCAGCAAAAGAATACACTGACCCAACGAAGGATATCCGACATACTGGTGGAGATGAAATAGAAATACATTGACCCAACGAAGGACGCCCGACATAATGGTGGAGATGAAATAGAAATACATTGACCCAACGAAGGACGCCCGA
>JAHWFP010109864.1:0-51191 GCA_023313725.1 Lithobius niger | reverse complement strand
TGGTGGAGATGAAATAGAAATACATTGACCCAACGAAGGACGCCCGACATAATGGTGGAGATGAAATAGAAATACATTGACCCAACGCAGGACGCCCGACATAATGGTGGAGATGAAATAGAAATACATTGACCCAACGAAGGACGCCCGACATAATGGTGGAGATGAAATAGAAATACGTATTCCAACTTGCTGATACAGCAGATAAAGATATACGTTGTTCCAACGAAGTATGGCCAACGTATTGAAGGAGCAGCAAAAGAATATATTGACCCAACGAAGGATATCCGACATACTGGTGGAGATGAAATAGAAATACATTGACCCAACGAAGGACGCCCGACATACTGGTGGAGATGAAATAGAAATACATTGACCCAACGAAGGACGCCCGACATACTGGTGGAGATGAAATAGAAATACATTGACCCAACGAAGGACGCCCGACATAATGGTGGAGATGAAATAGAAATACGTATTCCAACTTGCTGATACAGCAGATAAAGATATACGTTGTTCCAACGAAGTATGGCCAACGTATTGAAGGAGCAGCAAAAGAATATATTGACCCAACGAAGGATGCCCGAACACGAAATAGAAATACGAAGGCCCAGCAAAGGATGGCCAACTTGCTGGTACAGCAGATAATGGTATACGTTGGTCCAATGAAGTATGGCCAGCGTATTGAAGGAGCAACAGAAGAAATACATTGACCCAACGAAGGACTGCCAACATAGTGAGAAGTGAAAAAAGAAACGCGCCGGCCCAATGAGGGATGGCCAACATATTGATGGAACTGGTAATTAACACATTGGCCCGATACTTGAACCCCAACACATTGATTAATTAGCAGGTTGCTGCTATGTTTTCCTAATAAAGAGCTACCAACACATTGATTTAGCAGGTTGCTATTATGTTGTCCCAATAAAGTGTTATCAACACGTTAATTTATCAGGTTGCTGCTACGTTGTCCCAATAAAGTGCTATCAACACATTAGTGTAACAGGTTACTACTACGTTAGTTCAATAAACTGCTACCAATACATCGATTTATCAGGTTACTATTGCATCGGCCCAATAAAATACTACCAACACATTGGTTTAACAGGTTACTATTAAGTTGGCCGAATTGATTGGTACCAACACATTGGTATAGCAGGTTACTATTCCCTTGGCCCGATAAAGTGCTACCAACACATTGGTTTAACAGGTTACTATAACATTAACTCAAGAAACTGCTACCAACACATTGGATTAGCAGGTTACTATTACGTTGACTGAATTGGCACCAACACTTTGGTTTAGCAGTATGCTATTACGTTGTCCCAATAAAGTGCTACCAACACATTGGTCAGGAAAGTAACTATTATGTTAGCTCAATAACGTGCTACCAATACATTGGTTTAGCTGAAGTTGCTATTACGTTGTCCCATTCCAGTGCTACCAACATATTGGTTTAGCTGGTTACTAGTATGTTAGCCAATAAAGTGCTACCAACACATTGGTTTAGCAGGTTACCATTATGTTAGCTCAATAAAGTGCAACCAACACGTTGATTTGGCAGGTTGTTCTAACGTTGGCCCAACATAGTAGTGCCAGCACTGGAGTGTCCCATTCCAGTGCTACCAACACATTGGTTTAGCTGGTAACTATTATGTTGGCCAAAAAAGTGCTACCAACATATTGGTTTTAGCAGGTTACCATTACGTTAGCTCAATAAAGTGCAACTAACACGTTGGCACAACAGGTTGATATTACGTTGTTCCAATAAAGTGCTTCCTGCACATTGGTTTAGAAGGGTGCTTTAACGTTGGCCCAATAAAGTGGTACCAACATATTGGTTTAGCAGGTTAACATTACGTTAGCCCACTGGTACAACCAACATATTGGTATAACAGGTTGATATTACGTTGTCGCAATAAAGTGGTACCAATCCACGGCAGACCAATCATATAAATACGTTGGCCCATCGAGAGAGTTCCAATGTATTGGTGGCTAGTGTAAATACTATTTTGGTCCAATGATAGGATGCAGACATGACGGCTGAGAGATGAAGGTTCAACATTGGGCCATTGTTGTTGATGGCAACCCAACATTGCACCAACATTAGTCCAATGTGTATAAGCCAATGCCAACGAGTCGCCAACGTTGCCGATGATTGGCCAGTGTTGGCAAATGTAACCTGGGTATCCATCGACCATAGTTACCAGTTCGATGATAGATTTCAAGTGTGAACCGCGTAAGGAATTGAGAAATGTCTGGGAATAAGAAATAAACATTAGTCATAAATACAAATATTAAAAACAAGGGAACTGAGAATTTGCCCCTTCATCTAACAACGATAACTTTGTTTGTTAAGCTCATTAAGTATAAATAAGCATTAAAAGAGCATCAATAAGCATAAATTTGCTTGTGTCATTGCATTCTAGCTAGATTTCGAAATACCCTTTCCGACAACAAAAAAAACCATCCCTTTTACAAATTTTCCTTGCTACATTGTTTGCGAAACTCACTAGAGAGGTCTGTCAGAACGCACTATTGGGTTCTACCAACAATGACTTTGTAACAATGGTGAACTGTTTGGAATCCTCAACGAGAACTATAGAATAAGTAGTGAGAAACAAAGATTCTCTCTCGTGCAGACATTAAAATTTAAAGAAAATGGTGATGTATGATTAGGTAAAATATAACCATGACTACAGTTTATTTGTCCAATTTTCGAATTCATATTTTACATCTTCATTTACGTATCGTTTTTTTACGTTTATAGTGTTGACATTTTTTACCTTTTGTTTCATTACCATAGCACAATCTCTCGATCGACTATTACTATTCACTGGTATTCTCGTGAATTACAATGTCGGTATTTCCTCTCCTTTTAAAATGAATGCAACTATCTTTCTTGTACAGCAGTGACACTTTCATTGATTACAGTTGCATATTAGGAATCCAGACTTGCTAAATAATAACGAAAAGTGTTTATTTAGCAAGTCTGGATTCCTAATATGCAACTGTAATCAATTTACTTACTATGCACTTTTTCATTCATTCCCTAAGTTATGCACATGCATTGTTTTGTATTGATTTATACTAGCAAGTTCACCACCATAATGTTTTCACTACAATTATGTTTATGTTTACTTACATTGATGAATCATTTTGCTATTTTGTGTTTTAACTATTGGTTCATGGTTTTCAAAAGCTCTTGTATACAAGAAATAAGCTTGAATTAATGATGCTATATGCCAATGAGGAAAGACGTTATCGATAAGGCAGACGTTCGTGGGCTAAAACTGTCTAGAGACGAATGCATTACGTTTACTTTGTTTACTCAACAAAATTTTGAATTTTGTCCTGAATTGATATTTAGCATGGAACATCAAGCGGTTTAAGAAAACATTACAGTTTTATGATTGTGAGAAAAAAAGTAAATGCAGATTGTAGGGAGGCGAATTACAACTCACCTAATTTTAGGACATTTGCAAAAATGCGGGAGAACTGACGTTTTTTCACGGTTGGCAGATAAAAGACTATTTCACTCCTGGCTAGTTGGAAACCATTTTTTTCTGCACATTCGTACATACTTAAAATGTAATTGCATTTGACTTCAAATTAGAGAATAAAAAATAAAATCGGTTTATTTTAGGGTTTTCTTTCTCTCTTACTTTTTTCTTTCTTTCTTTCTTGTTCACTGTCACGTCGTTGCTGGAACTGATGCAGTGTAAATAGCAAACATATATATATTCAAACGGTAGTGCTGTACCTTTTATTACCGTTCCCTGATCGCTAAGGCCAAACACACAGTTCACTACACATGGGAGGTGGTTAAAATGTAAAATCACATTTATGTGCGATTTCAGCACTAATTATCGAATTTGCGTACATGTAACAATAGAATTTGCACGTTTTTTTTATGTGTTAAACATAAAATAACGAAATTAGCACTCGTAACAAAAGTGCAGGTCCAACAGGCATGCTTGCACTTTGTAGCTGTCGACAGCTCACCAAGACTTTTTTTAGTGAGTGTGCCAGTACTTGGTTTATTCTCAAACGTACGTGACAATTGATGTCGTCAGAAAAATATTCGCACATCCCCCAAAACTGCCTGGGTTTATGGATAAGTGTATCTAGCACAAATTATTTTCACAAATATTTTTCGCTCAGTCGTCCTTTTTGGTGTCATAACCCGTTTAAAAAAGCCTCCAAAATTGTGAGCACGAAAGCACACAAATAGTCCATCCCCCTCCTCCCAACAGAAATGACCAGCATAAAAAGTACGCCAGAGAAAGCTGGGATGGTGAAAAAGAATAACAAAATGCCCCAGGGAAGAGGCCACAGAGAGTGAAAATGACTCATCTGTACGTCAATCCCCCCTCCTTGCCAACATGCAAAAGTAAGTTCCCTCTGACAACTAGCAAAGGGATAAAAAAGCATGGGTTTACTGGAGGACTGTTCAATATGCACTGCTCTGAGCCAATTTATCTAACGGAAACTAGAATATTCGTAACACCCTTCCCACACCCTGCAAAAAATACCAACATAAGAAGGCACATCAGGGTTACGGGAGACCGGGTGACCAATCAGTGTCTCAATCCCTCCCCCACATCTTGTAGAAAACGCCTGCAGGAAATGTTCTCCTTGGAGCAGGTAGGAAACCTAGAATGGATTGGGTTTACTGGAGGCCTGTTCAAAAGTGACTGTTTTACGCCAATCCATCTACTGAAATCTTGCACGCATGTACTGCAAGAAAAAGCATGCATGGAAAAGTACGTGGGGAAGGGGCAAGAGAAAATGAAAATGATCCACCAGCACGTCAACATCTTGTAAAAAAAAGTCTACAAAAAAAGCTCATTCAGCAAGCTGCCTGAGGGGTCAAAAAGCATCCGTTTAATGGAAGTCTTTTTCAAAAGGGATTGTTTTTTGTTACCTTCTCTACTATTGTAATTTCGCTGCTATGTGCCCTGTACACGTCTCTGGTATAAAACAGACAAGCAATACAACCCCCATAAGTTTTTCACAATCAAGAACGTAATAAATGTCTCCGATTTACAGATTGAAAGTGGTACAGTCAGATTGCCAAAATTTGCAGATGACGTAAAGATTTATAACAGCATAAAAACCTCTGAAAGTCATTACTCTCTTCAATTAGCCCTAAACTGTCTATGCAGTTGGTCATCACATTGGCAACTTCCAATAAACGCTAAAAAAAAATGCCTAACTTTCCCATTAGGAAACATACAGAGAATCTCTTCATATATTCTTAATAATCTGGAGCTGGAGTCCACAAACGATATAAAGAATCTTGGGATTTACCTAACCTGTGATCTCAAGTTTTCAAAACATTGGTGTCAAATTGCCTTTAGGGATAAGCGGATTGCTCGTATGATTAGACGCTGTTTTGTGTCTGCAGATGTCAATACATTGGTAAGAGCATTTAATGTCTATGTTCGACCTATTATCGAATATGCCAGTAAGATATGGTCTCCACATTTAGTGAAAGATAGTAATGCAGTTGAATCGGTCCAAAGAACGTTTACAAAATTTAATCCCGGTTTCTATAACGTTCCATACAAACAGCGGTTAAAACGTTTGGGGTTAGCCTCTTTGGAACTGAGACGATTACAAGCAGATCTGTGCCTTACTTTCTGCATTCTACACGGACTAGTCAATGCAGACCCATTAAGCTTTTTCTGTGTCCGAGGTAATGTACATACCTGAAGACACCCATTTAAACTTACTTTCGCTAAAATTAAAAGAGTCTGTACAAAGTTCTTCTTCTCGAACCGTGTGGTACAGCTATGGAATTCCTTGGCATCCGAGTTGGTGATGTCACGTAGTGTTCATCAGTTCAAACTGGGTCTTGGAAAAGTTGATCTTTCCATGTTTTGAAAGTGTTTTTGTTCTTATTTGCTCTTCTATCTGTACTTTTATTTTTAATCACTAACATTTGTAATGACACAACCCAATGGGTCTAGAAATTGTAAATCTTGTTTTAAATTACTAGGGGCTGGTATTAAAGGGTAATGTTTTATCCCTTCCAGTTTCCTTTTACCATTTATTTTGGTTATAAACTGATATATTATACATACAGTATGTCCCAGAAGTTCCGTACCAGTCGAATAAATCCTTCAAACTTGGATGTGGGTTGCTGTCAATAGCATACTCGTATAGGAAGTCACCTATGGCGAAACCGATGATGCCATCCAAAATGACCTTGGAGGCCGTATTCAAGGTCATCCAATTTGTATCTCCTAACCTACGCAAGATAGGGGCATAAAGTAAATTAGGAAGTTGTGGGGCATCGTACTACTTGTACAACACAGGAAGCAGAACAAAAATCGCATGCAAAACAAGGACGATTTTGGAGAAAGAAGTTGTGTGGTAGGTATCCACGGGGCAGCAGGAAATACAGACATAGCTGAACTATCAAATGAAACGGTAACAAAGATAGCATTCTTGCCTGGTTTTGGTAATACTGTAAAATAAACGCCAGAGGAGGATTTATGGCAAAAGGGCCGGGTGGGGAAGCCCTGAAAGGCACCGTTTTGTCATGAAAATTCATTTTTTTTATTCTTTTACGTTTTACCTCCCGCTCTTAACTTGCATATTCATCATTTTCAACCCAGAGCCCCCCAACATAGTGCCAGAGGCGATCGTTTAAAGAATTTTGAGGTTTTCTTTTACTGATAAGGTCCTTTTAGGTAGAAGGCCCACCCACGCACCCGTTAAATCCTCTCCTGATAAATGCATGTACGACCGAAGTGCCTATTAGGCCAATGTCAAGACACATTTGCTTAGCACACTCTGCGTGGGAAAGTGATGGGGTTCGGGTAGTAAAAAACAGATGTCATCATCATACATACCCCTCCCCCTCATACTAACTTAACTCCATGTCTTCAAAAGTACGAGTCCCAAATTCGAAAAATATGAACTATGGTTTAAAATCTTGTAAATGCACATAGGTAAACGCACGGAAACTCGTGGATTTACTTTTGGTAAATGCAGGAACGGATACTCAAGCATAGAAAAGCCAACTAGTGGTTAAAACAGAAATGAAGGGGAAAAAATGAATTAAAAAAAAAACCTTTCTGGGCTTACTAAATCCAGGCAAGCATTCTACCCTTGTTACCGTTTAGGTTGATTGCTCAGCTATTTCTGTATTTCCTGCTGCCCCATGGATGGTATCTCTGCTCCAACCAACTTCTTTCGCCAATATCTCTCTTGTTTTGCATGCGATTTTTGTTCTGCTTCCTGTGTTGTACAAATAGCACGATCCCCAAAAACTTTCTAAATTACTTTATGCCCCTATCTTGCGTAGGTTAGGAGATACAAATTGGATGACCTTGAATACGACCTCCAAGGTCATTTTGGATGGCATCATCGGATTCGCCATAGGTGACTTCCTATAGGAGTATGCTATTAACAGCAACCCACATCCAAGTTTGAAGGATTTATTCGACTGGTATGGGGCTTGTAGGACATACTGTGTATTATAATAAAGAGTTGAACTTTGTGGAATGTTAGGTGAAGGCTGGTGGGCTACATATCCAATCTGCACATTTTTATGAAATAATGCTCAGATCTGTTCATAATATTTAAGTAGAAGAAAGTGCTTTTCTTGCATTTACTTATTAGTACGTACACACATCGATTTCTACTGATAATCAATGGAAAACACACTAAAGCTTATTTAGCAAGCCACAGGAACCGTTCACGAGGTCTGTAATTATGGTTCCTCGATTCACTAAACATTTAGGATTGCCAATCGCATGATTTTCCTAGGTAGGGGAGGATGAGGCTTAATAGCGCATTGACAGCAGGGTCATTAGTGCTAACCTCAGTCACAGTGCAGTGGCCGTGCAGCAGTAAGAAGTAAATACAGATGCAAACGTTGCCTTTTGGACATATACGTCGGATATGCACGTGTTAAATGCTGTCTATGGACGTTTCCTTTTTTAAAAAAAAGTCTGACGTATAAGTGCAAAAGGCAACGTAAATAGGTTTGCACCTGTATTTTTTAAATTATTCCATCCTGTATAGCAGTAAGAAGTACAGTGATTAGTAAACTAACTTTATTTTACATGCATACAACACGTCAGAGACAGCTACGAAACTTTGATCTTACAGTTCTGACTTCTAAAATTAGGTTAAAGTGATTTTGGTTTCGTCTCAAATTCTGAATTTTATAGTAACTTAATTCTTAGTTTAGAACAACAAGATGTACGAGATGTATTTGGCATGCAGAAATATTTACAAATCACTTACAGAATAACTTGCCCAAAGATCGAAGATGTTTTTTCCATCAACATTCTTAATGTTCATTAAATCCCATATCTTCACACTGCATACATCTGTTATGTTGTTTAGTTGTGCATAATATTTTTGCAGTTCTGACACAGATCGATCTACACCACATTGTGTGATTGATGGACTAGTTGTAGAGGATTCAAAGGAAATATCAAGCATATCTCTTGTTGGGTATTGTAGAAACTGTGAAAGCCTTATGGCAGTTATGATTCCAAAAAAAATGAAACTGAAGAAAGTAATCACTCGCTTTTTCCACTTGCGGCATTTATCCTCGGGATCCTTTGGAGATTCATTGCAATGAAAGCTGTTGAACGATTTCAAATTCCTATATATTTTTTGAACAATACTGTACAAGGGATCGATTGATGTAAATTTAGGTACATGTTTCTTACACCGGATGCATTGGTTTACAGCGTAAATCAGCTCTGCAAGGGTTAACACTGATATACCAATAGACAACCCTGAATTGCCACCGATGTCGCAAAGCAACTGAATAATGTTGTAGATGAGTACTTCTTTAATTTCCATCTCATAAGGGCTACTGAATTTTAAAAGAAAAAGAGAACCATAGCGAGAGAATTCCTTATTATCCTGATAAAGTTTACCTAAATAAAAACTGCGATGGTGGCATTTGCGTGAGCAATTACATGAATCTTTAGCAGACCCCAAGTTTATTTTTTTATTATTAAAATACCACTTGTACGAGTACCATGCGACTGCATTCATTTGGTTTGCATTTATGTTTCGTAAAGGTGCAGGCTTGGCAAATTTAGCTCTCTTCGGATGAAACGGAAACCTAAAAAAATAATCGGAACATAGCTTATGTCAGTACGCTGTAATTTAGTTGTTGCTATCATGCACAAGTGCCCTAACACTTAAAATATAGATTTACCCATGAGATAGAGCAATGACAATGTTGAACTCGAATTTCATGTTGTGCAGGGCACTCGTCCCTGTCGAGGACACAGTGGGAGCGGATCCCCCGGGACATGTAGTGTCCTGCATCTGAAACTCGTCTTTAACACGGGAATTGCCCTTGATTAAACAGTATGTGATAGATTGTGGACGATGTCTAGCTGAAATATTTTTATCGAAACTTACTAGCAGTTATTAATAATGTACGTGTGGCATTTTTGCTGTTAATGGTATGTAAATTGTGATCTAGTCAAAAACAATGCACAAGACAAAAGACCAACCACTACAATGATTATAATCAAAAAAGGTTATTAGGCTTAAATATGTACATGACAAGCTACTACGTTTGTTTATTCGAGAAATAAACTTTTCTTAGCCTGTGATGTACATTTTAACATCGCATAACTTTTTATAGCTAGAATCACAGAGTGAGATGTTTTGCATTTCCTAATGTTTTTATTTTATTTTACTGCCTTTTGTTTTATTTCACCTTTTGTCTACGCAGTAAAGCAAAGTACTACTTTTCTCTACTCAGTAAGGCTACCGTATTTTCCTTTCTACCGTAATGGTTAGAAGAGGACTGGTTAAGAAGCTGATCTAATGACAATGTTATTGTCCCACTTTGTAAGTCTTGCTCACAAGCTGATGAAATAACTGTGCTACTCATAATATTTTTGCACCAACGTATCCTACCAAGGTTAATAATAATACTAATTATAAAATAAAATTAGCGAGATAGGACAGGGTGTAGAGACCAACTACTTACGCCCAGTCTCCCAGTAAATAAAATCATTAATAAAAATACAATGCAAACTGTAATGTCGTAACCCATTAGTGGTTATAGTACATACAGGCTGTAACAAATGCTGGCGAAGATTGGCTTTATGCAAAGTACAGCTAGTGCTGCAAAACAATTTCAATTAATTGAATTCTGATGCTAGGCTTAAAGGGGAAATATTGCTTCTTATTTCAGTTAAACCAACCTAAAATTTTGATATGCAATCCGTTTCTTGCAAGCAGTTACGATTTTTCTTTTCTGCAGTTCTGATAAAATTTGACCATCTCCTTTCTATGTCCATCATGGCTCGTGAATGTTGATGTATACAAAAGCCTGAGTCTCTTAATCAAGCCATTAGGATGATCGTAATATTTATAACCTAAGCAACTCTGCTCGCTTTTTTAAGCAAGCGCATCCCTTTTTTCCAAGATTTCATATTTTCTCAAATTGGAGCGATAGTTTAGATTTGGGATTACGAGTGGATGGGTCATTATTTTAATAAATGAAGTGAGTATTTTTAATATAGCTACGCAAGATGCTTTAACTTCTGGCGCATAGGAGGTTCCTTTCATTTCTTTAAAACCTAGCAAACTCTAAAGCCCATGTCTCCCCTTTTACTGCTCCCCACCAACCACTATGTCATTCTCAAAGGTTTTAACCAATTTATTCCCAATGGTCAGCTCTCCTTTTTTCGTATCAAACTGTAGCCCAAATATTGGGTCAGTCTCTTTGGGATTTTCAAAAAATTTTATTAAGCAACATTCAGCAGTTTGTCCTATAACCAGCCAAGGTAACAAATTATCGAGGGACTGGAGAGTGTTGATATTTGGAAGCTTCGGGGGTAAAAAGCGTTTAGCTTGTACGGTGGAAAATGTTGGAGTGCGTTTTGGGACGGATTTTGTAGATGCATACTCGGTTTTGGAAGGCATGTCAGGAGGAATTCGTATCTTTGGGGCCGGAACGGGTGTTTTAGCGAGGCTGAAATTGAGAGGGGTTGTCAATGTTTCTCATTAGGAGTAAAGGCTTTGGAAGGGGGGCCACGATAAACCCGATGCTTCGTCGTTATCATCACTTTCCTACGGCTTGTAACCTTTACGGATGTAGTTTGCGAATGCTGAATTTTTATTCTGCTGACTGAATGTTTTTCAGTATCAACAGATTTTTTTACAGCACTGACTGATGTTTTTAGAGAGCTTACTACCGGATTCTTCTTGCTCTCTAGCCCCAAATGTTGATATAAAACCTTTTTAGTTAAACGTTTTTTAAGTTTTACAGTTTCTCATTTTGTCTCCATTCATTTTTTAATAGGTAAAAATAAACGTTTATAACGTCCCTTGTTCAATGTTTTATTAATTGATAAAAACTCATAAGGTTCATTGCAACAATTTTTATACAACGTTTTAAGACTGAAAACTCCACGTTAGGAGCAATGTTATTTTCGTAAAAGTTCTTCAAATTAAACTCATCAGGACTAATAAATTTGTTTTGTCTCTGACCACTTGTTTAGGAATTCTTATGTAGGACTCACTGCAATAAAAAACAACGGCGTTTTCATGATGCCCTTGTGCAAAGAAGTGTTCGACGTTTTTTGTTTGTCTAAAAGGCAATTGTCGAAAAGAATCAGGTGTCGAAATTTTGGAGCCATTTCTTTGGGTGGAATTAAATCTATTTGAGAAACGTGAAAAAACGCTACATTCAGACAAATTTTTTCCTAAATTTCAGCAAATATAGACTTTAAAGCTTTGTATTTAGACTGACATTAAGTTTTACTGTAAATAAATAATCGTTCGTAGTCGAGCCAACCCTTGTTGCAAGTAAAATTAAACAGTAGGTTCGTTTTTCCACAATTTGTAGGGCCTATAATTAAACATCTGATATTAGAAGGCAGACATGCATGTTTTTTTTGTTCTTTATTAGGCACGAAAGTCGAATTTTTTAATTTCCAAGTGTTTTTATAATTTACACATTTTTTAATGTTGACAGAGGTACCAAACCTATAACGTCTTCATCAATAAATCTGTTGTTGGCCACATCGGAAGGGGCTACACCAAAGTCTACATTGCACAATAAGTTCACGTTGATGGGAGTGTCATTGGAAACGAACACTGCATTCATTTTGTCAGTGACTTCCACCAAGTTTAAAGCTCTGTAACATGGCAATTTAAACCAGGGTTTGTCAGTAACGTTTTTGTTAAGTTTCCCTCTAGTTTTGTGAATATTATCATACAACCAAGTTCTAAGACTTGGTTTATCACAGTTTTGTTTGCCTTTAGCAAGAGTAGCAACAGGGGAAGCCGTGAGCACAGAATTAGAATTATTGAACAAAGTCAAGGCTACAGTTTTTTATTCGTCAAACTCGACTTCTAGTTTTTTACAGATATACCGTTTAAGATTTTTCTGTAGTTTTTGAGTTCTCGCATCGCTGGAGAAATCCAACTTTTACATTTTCATTTTTCGTTCGAAGCGGGAGTCCCCGAAGCCATTAAATCATTAAACTGTATGGAAGGAGACAAAGAAAACTTTGCACTTTCGTTAATCTTTGTACTATTCTCGTTCTTAACCTCTAGCAAGTTTTTTTTTCAAGAGATTCTAGATATGCGTTTGCTTAGATTTGTTGAGAAAGCTTGAGGTTCACTGATTATCCATCTTCCTTTTTTAATATATTTATTAGAAGAACGAACCTCAAATTGATTGTGGGGGTAATCCGACTGAGCAATCGATTCGAAGCAAAGCGTCTGCATTAAAGACCTGGTTTGTGAGAATATGAGGTATAATAATCTGAGAAAAGACAACCGCCATGACAACCCCAGAACAATCGAGTACTAAGCTGGAGTATTAATAGTACATGGATATACGTGGTTTCAGTCCCTGTCAGTGCAGATATCTTTTCTTTTTTTCTGAGATGGTTGCATCTTGCATTCTCACAAACCCAGTCTTTAACGCACATTGTTTTGCTTCATTCCTTACTCTATCACCGTGTCTTGTATGCTAGAGATTTTTGGGTGGAGGGGGGGGTTAGTTAGTTTATTAAAAAAAGATGTCCGACAGTAAGTTTGGACAAGCATTTAAAAGGACGAGAGGTGAAGGGGTGAGGGGGTGGGGTAGGTCCGAGGGGAGAGCCAGGACTAGGTACGTGTTGACACCCAAAAACACTTATGATACACAAAGCAAGCATTTAAATAAGTAGGGACTGCTATCGTACCTCAAGATGCCGTAAATTATTCTCACATTGTTACTTTTGACATATATTTGTTCAGAAACTTAAAACCGAATTGCTTCTTTCCATTACTCTTTTCGCTGATGAGTTGGCCTCCGCCGTTTCTAACATTGAAAAATACATTGTACATAGATGGGTCTGACGGGAATTTTTATGTAAAGCAGTTGCAAATTAAGGACATAGCTTTTCCCAAGCACGCTCCTAATGTGTCAACAAAAGTGTACGTTGATAGAATTGCTTATTACTGGATGATTAGAAAAGGTAATCATCAACAGCAATTGCTTATTACAAAACAGCCAGAAACTATACCTCAGTGCCGCGAACAAACTGATTACAAAATCTCAGTGAACCTACTTTACCGAGTGATGCGGCTAGAAAGAAATTTGTGCATGAAAACTGTTTAATGCCAATAACTTACAGCATGCAAAGCTATTTGCATAAAGAAGGTGACTGGATTGTTAATTCCAGTCCTCTTTCAAGCTTCCTAAGTACAAATTCCTGTTTAATTCGTAAAGCAATTTTATACTACAGCGATCCGAGCATAGCACTCATTGCTAGATGCAAAGCAGGAACCAAAACCTTATACATTATTAAAATAAAAAACGAGCATCGAACAACACTTTTGATATTTGTTACGAAATACGAACAAACTTGCCTATTGTAGTACAAGTGCTTGAACATTTCCATGTGGAAGACGTTTATTTTCAATTAGATTTGCATGCAACTAACTTTTCAATAGATAACTTTTCATCATGTCTAAAACAGCTTCGGAATTACGAGTCTTAGAGAAAGCACTTAGAAAAGAAAAGCAAAAGCGACTGCCCCAAATTTGGTCAAAGTTTTGCTCACATACGTAATTGTATATTTAATTCCTGGTAGTTAACCAAGTAGTTAACCACAGACTGGTGAGGACCCACATTGCCAAAACTACCAAAAAAGCAGGTTTTTGACCGAAACGGTAGTATAGGCTACCTAGTGACTTCTATCTCCATCATGGAAATCTTTCAAGTTTATGATTCTGTTTTTACCCATAGGTCTAAGTTTTAAGGGAAGTGCTTCTTTCCTAAAAGTACTCCTAAATTTCAGAATTTCAATACTTTCGCCTATCTGTTTAAATCAAAGGTCATTAAAGGTTTAATAAAGTCGAGTAAACCCTGGGTTGTCGTAAAGACCCTTGCCACACGGCATTTTTTTTTGCTTTGTCTTTTGCTTCCTTTTTTCTTTGAGCCGGAACCTTCCACTTGCTCGTGATGTTGCACGAGTTCAGCTAGAATTTTTGCATGGTTTTGTGCTGCCCCCCCCCCCAACCAAGACCCTCCCACTAACCATCCAATTCCAGCTAAAGTCGGTCCTAAAGGCGGTTTAGCAGTGCCTGCAGCAAAAGCAATCTTTCTTAATCACAATCTTGTTTTGAGCACCATATCTTTTTTTATTATTTAATAAACAACTTCAACTTTTCCTCCATCCAACTTTATATTCATTTTCCTGTCACCAATGAGCAGAGCGTGACAGGTAGTGTTAGCTGGTTTGACTTGTACGTTCATAATTCCCGATTGAAGTCTCCCGTACTGTTTGGAACAATTCAACACCACAACATGATAGGTTTTCTTGAACTAAAGCAAGTCAATACTCAAATCATTTGTTTCGTAGCAAAATTGCCTAAATTGCTGTGCCATTCTGTACAGGCTGACGTACTCTCTAGTGGCAAAATTAGCGTTCAAATCCAGAAAGAGATATTTTTAAGAATTTACTAGCGGAGTCGCTTGCTTTGCTCGCTCATTCCACGTCGTCTCGCTGTGCTCGATGAGAGTTCTTGCTGCAACACTTACGACACAGACAGACCTTCCACATAAAAAACGATCAAGCAGAGAAGGTCAATATTATGTTTTTACGTGTAAGGAATTAAGCAAAAAGATCAAGCAGTTTATCAGAAAAGTGCTGTTTCTGATGACAAACGCTGATTTTCGTTTGCTGTTCATTCGAATGTTTGACATCGTTTTAAAACCAAATCTATTGGTTTGATTTTTCCATGCATCAAGTCAGATAATATAAAACCAATTTTAAGAGCTATATGTGCTCGCTCATTCTGCCTCGTCTCGCTATGCTCCAGGAGCTTTCATCCTGCAACTTTTGTGCTGCTGACAGACATTCCTCGTCTAAAACGATCAAGCAAATGGTCAGAGTGCAGTACGCGTTTTTCGGAAGGCTTCACTACATAAATAAATGGTAACCATAAATCATTCCAACATTTGTATCTTTCGAAGCAAAAGGATCAGGCTATTTATCAGAAAAGCGCTATTTCTGATGAGAAACGCTGATTTTCGTTCGCTTCGCTCACTCAATCAGCGCAAACATTTCCTCAGAAGCATGACTGAATCAATGTAACCACCAAGAACCGCACATCACTTGTAATTTGTGTTAGTATACACTTTATATGGGTTTTCTAGTTTTACTTATTGTACGAATATTGTTCTTTACGTCCTGCTCAGTAAAGACTTTTCCATGGGCGTCTTATCACTTCACTTTCTGAAGATCCCTCACTAGGAGAAACATCTGCAGAACGTCAGATGTAATTTTCTACGAAGGTGAGAGATGAATGATTATGAGAGCAAAGAGAGACACAAATTGAAAAGTTTTAGTTTACGTGGAAATCACTCGCTTTGCTCGCTTAATCCATGCACTGCCGAGCTTCAGAAACACGAATGTTTCCAGGCTTCAGAATCCAAGAAAATGACGCCCTTTTAAAACCTTTTTCCTTTTTCATTCCATCAATATTTTTTCCACCCATCCATCCTTCCTTCTATCCTTCCATCCATTCATCCATCCTTCCTTCCTTCCTTCTTTCCATTCTTCCTTCGATCCATCCACCCTTATATCTTTCCATCCATCCTTCCTTCCTTTCTTTCCATCCTTTCTTATTCCCTTCCATCCTTCCTTCCTTCCTTCGTTCCTTCCTTCCATCCATCATTCCTTTCTTCTTTTGATCCTTCCCTCCACCCTTTCATCCATCATTTCTTCTTTCCTTCCATCCATTCTTCTATCGTTCGTTCCATCCATCCTTAATTCGTTCCTTCCTTCCATCTTTCCAATCATCATTTCTTCCTTCCTTCCTTCTTTCCTTCCTTCCATTCTTCAGAAACAGGAATGTTTGACACCATTTAAAAACTAAATCTATTGTTTTGATTTTTCCATGCACTAAGTTAGTTAATACAAAACCGATTTTAAGATGTATATGTGGTGTGTTGCAAACGACGTCGTCCGTGCATCCTTCTCCAGATCATTTCGCTTTACTCGGGGAGATTTTTTGCTGCAACACTTATGATACAGACAGACCTTCTACATAAAAAAACGATCAAGCAAATTATAAGAGTGTAGTATGCGATATCGGTTATCTCGAGAGAAGGTCAATATGATTTTTTTTACGTCCAAGGAGTCAAGAAAAAGACCAAGCAATTTATCAGAAAATCGCTGTTTCTGATTACAAACGCCGATTTTCGTTCGCTTCGCTCACTCAATCAGCGCAAAGTGACTGAATCAATGTAACCACCAAGAACCACACATCACTTGTAATTTGTGTTAGTATACACTTTATATGGGTTTTCATGTTTTACTTATTGTAAGAATATTGTTCTTTACGCCCTGCTCAGTACAGATTTTTCCATGGGCGTCTTATCACTTCACTTTTTGATGATCCTACACTTGGAGAAACGTCTGCAGAACGTCAGATGTTATCTCCAACGAAGGTGAGAGATGAAAGATTGGTAGAGCAAAACGAGACACACATTGAAAAGGTTTACTTTACGTGGAAATCGCTCGTTTTGCTCGTTCAATCCACGCACCTCTGTGCTTCATAAACACGAATGTTTGACACCGTTTTAAAACCAAGTCTATTGATTTGATTTTTTCCTGCATCAAGTCTGTTAGTATGAAACCAATTTTAAGATTGTATATGTGGTGTGTTGCAAAATACGTCGTCCGTGCACCCTTTTCCATATCATCTCTCGAGGAGGTTTTCGTGAACAAACTATGGCGTCATGAACGAACCTCATGTGAGTAAAAAAAATGAGACATTAGTTTATCAGGTTCTTTCGCTTGTTTGAGGGTGATATTATCAAGTTACAGCGATGAAAATAGGCCTATTAAAAGCGAAATTTAATTATCTTTCGTTTGGTCCTACTCCCATCTTTGCAGGTGCCTTGGTTCCAGAGGAGTAGAGGTACATACACGCACGTACGCACGCATATGGTATGATTTTAATTGTGTAGGCTAGCAGAGTCGCTCGCTTTGCTCGCTCATTCCGCGTCATATTGCTGCGCTCAAGAAGACTTCTTGCTGCCACACTTATGATACAGACAGACCTAACACAGAAAAAACGATCAAGCAAATTATAAGAGTATAGTATACGATATCGGTTATCTCGGAAGAAGGTCAACATTATTTTTTTACGTCCAAGGAGTCAAGCAAAAAAAATCAAGCAATTTATCAGAAAAGCGCTGCTTCTCATGACAAACGAACGCTGATTTTCGTTCGCTTCGCTCATTCAATAGCGCAAACATTTCCTCAGAAACTTGACTAAATCACTATATCCACCAAGAACCACACATCATTTGTAATTTGTGTTAGTGTACACTTTATATGGGTTTTCTTGTTTCACTTATTTTAAGAATAGTTCTTTACGTCCTGATCAGTACAGATTTTTCCATGGGCATCTTATCACTTCATTTTCTGATGATACCTCACTTGGAGAAATATCTGCAGAACATCATATGTAATCTTCTACGAAGGTGAGAGATGAAAGATTGATAGAGCAAAGCGAGCCACACATTCAAAAGGTTTACTTTACGTGGAAATAACTCGCTTTGCTCGTTCAATCCACGCACCTCTGTGCTACAGAAACACGAATGTTTGACACAGTTTTAAAACTAAATCAATTGTTTTGAGTTTTCTCTACATCAAGTCAGTTAGTATAACCGATTTTAAGATCTATATGTGGTGTGTTGCAAAATACGTCGTCCGTGCACCCTTTTCCAGATCATCTCTCTTTGCTTTGGAGATTTTCGTGAACAAACTATGACGTCATGAACAAACATGAAGATGGTTAAAAAAAAAACTTTGGTGTTAGTTTTTCAGGTTCTTTCGCATATTTGAGGGCGATAATATCTTGTTACAGCGATGAAAATAGGCCTATTAAAAGCGAAATTTAATTATCTTTTGTTTGGTCCTACTCCCATCTTTTGTTAGATGCTTTGGTTCCGGAGGAGTAGAGGTACAAACACGCACGCACGCACGCACGCACATCATATGATCTACATCATTAAAATCATACGATGTGTGTGCGTGCGTGCGTGCGTCCGTGTTTGTACCTCTACTCCTCCGGAACCAAATCACCTACAAAGAAGGGAGTAGGACCAAACGAAATATAATTAAATTTCGCTTTTAATAGGCCTATTTTCATCGTTGTAACTTGATATTATCACCCTCAAAGAAGCGAAAGAACCTGAAAAAGTAACATCAAAGTTTTTTGAACCCTCTTCATGTTTGTTCATGACGTCATAGTTTGTTCATGAAAACCTCCTCGAGCGAAGAGAGATAATCTGGAAAAGGATGCATGGACGACGTATACATATACATCCTAAAATTGGTTTTATACTAACTGACTAAATGCAGGGAAAAATCAAAACAATAGATTTGGTTTTAAAACGGTGTCAAACATTCGTGTTTCTGAAGCACGGAGGTGCGTGGATTGAACGAGCAAAGCGAGTGATTTCCACGTAAAGTAAACCTTTTTCAATGTGTGTCTCGCTTTTCTCTATCAATCTTTCATCTCTCACCTTCGTAGGAGATTATATCTGACGTTCTGCAGATGTTTCTTTAAGTGAGGTATCATCAGAAAATGAAGTGATAAGATGCCCATGGAAAAATCTGTACTGAACAGGACGTAAGGAACAATATTCTTATAATAAGTAAAACAAGAAAACCCATATAAAGTGTAGACTAACACAAATTACAAGTGATGTGTAGTTCTTGGTGGTTACATTGATTCAGTCTCATATCTGAGGAAATGTTTGCGCTGATTGGGTGAGCGAAGCGAACGTTCTTCGCTTCGCGTTCTTCAGCGTTCTTCTGATAAACAGCGTTCTTCTGATAAATTGCACGATCTTTTTGCTTGACTCCTTGGACGTAAAAAAAAATATTGACCTTCTCTCGAGATAACCAATATCGCATACTACACTCTTATAATTTGCTTGATCTTTTTTTATGTGGGAGGTCAGTCTGTAGCGTAAGTGTTGCAGCAAGAAATCTCATCGAGCGCAGCGAGACGACGTGGAATGAGCGAGCGAAGCGAGCGACTCCGCTAGTTTTAATTATGTAGATAGTCCCGTGAGCATGTTGTAGACGGCAGTGGGGGAACACGACCAGATTTTTAACTAAAGATTCCAGGCTGTTAGACTAAAAGTTAGGACTATCCACAAGGTTTTTCAAATGTGGAAGTAATTAGCACGCGTCAGGTGAAGCTGGTATTTTAAGGGAGCTCACTTCTGTCGTGATGTCAGTGTTTACATCCTAAATCCACCGACTCTCCATGGTCAATGAGATTGTAGAGTTTGAGTTTTGTCTGTCCGAAGCCGTGACATGTGATATGAGCCACAAAATACTATTCAGAACGACTTTGCCATTGGATGCAGCCGCGACTTTAAAGATCGCGTTTGTATCACTAGCCGTCATGCAAGTGTTTATTTCCATAAATTAGCTTATAGCACTATAAGAAAATCCTAGGATGTGTTTCAGGGGAATGGCAAAGAGTTGTTTCAATGATGATGGACACATGCCGATGTTTGATCCCTGTATTGTTGGTTAGTTCAGCATCAATGGACACGGCGTGATCCAGCACCTAACACTGTCCGAACAAAACCAGTTGCTCCGCCGAGCTGTGGCTGAGTAGTTCCTTCATTAGAAAACCCAGACCCAAACAGTATCTGCAAAAATACTTCAAGTGCTTTTTGGGGTTGAAACTTGCGATGCATTTGTTCAAGTTTTTTATCGTCCTGTAGTGTCAAATGAGAAGAAGCAGATCATTGTGATGCTTACTTTCAACTTAGATACCCACCTGATAAACGCAAGGTTCATCATCCTCAAAACTAAAAACAGATACCAAAATGTTGTTGACCTATTTGAACGCCGCGACTTTGGATAAAGGAACGTGGTATTTATTCAAAATATCAACAACTATCTCGTGCACACGAGATGGTAATGTTTTATATCTCACTCATGTTTCATATCTCACTCATGTTTCAAACATGAGTCACAACAACACGGGTACAAACTGCTCTGCTGCTCTGGACATTTCTTGGTGTTTCTGTATAAGCGGGAAGCATGTGGGTGAGTTTATCTGGTCTATGAATATGACATGGTCTTTTTGAGTGTGCTTGGAGCCTTCTGGACTGCTGTGGACCAGAATTATTCCCATATGTATGTTGTGTTTACAACCTGTCTATGGAGGGCAGCCATTTTAAATTTGTATTGGGTAATACAATTTGTGATATCCCAAGTTCAAGACTGGCACTAGGACTTTTTTCAAATACGAATAGTAAACTATGGAGGGTGATGACTGCAACCTGGGTAAGAAGCATTCCATACATAACTTAGAAAAAAAGATAAAATCAACAATTGTTACGGTACAAAGAGCTTCTCACAAAAACAAAAAAATTAGATAGCGTCTGAATAAAAAAATGACGAAAGAAACTGGAACATGATAAAATTAAATTAAAAGCAGACCAAGCCTACGAATACGTACTAAGGAGTAAAGTCTCCACACCTATCGTGACAGCTGACACAAATCCTTCACATTATCACCCAATGAACTTTACACCAGATATTCCGATAAATTTGTCCATTGATAACCTTTGTCTTTCTGAGTTGACTGAGGGTTCTTCTAACAATGAAATACATCAAAGCATGGACAAAACTGAAGAAACCGTGTGCACCAAAAAGAAATCTGCTATTAGTAATTTGGAGGCAACAATTACAAGCCTACAAACGGACCTAACACACATCAAACAGATGATCTCTATTGATAAACTCAAACAATGGAAACGTGGTGTTCGTCATCGTTACCATCTTCCGCACGACATTGCGCGTCAGTTGGGCGATAAGTCTGTGCTCCTGTCCGGTGTTTTTCAATTTTTGCAGGAACTACAGATGTATGACAAGATTTACATTAGGGGTTTGAATGACATCTCTGTAATGTGTAGTGCCGTGGCAACCCGGATCACTGCACTGTGACTGAGGTTGGCGCTAATGACCACGTTGTCGACGTGCCATTAAGCCTCAATCCCCCCCCCCCTCAAACATGACTTTGACAATGATGTGGTGAATCACTCTCTTCAAAATCTTAATGCTGCATTGTCGGATTCGTTTGCAAATGCTACAAACATGGAATGCGATCGGTCAGCGAAGTCAGAAGTATTGAATCTTCTGTCAAAGAATTCTGCTAAGAAGTCTGAAGATAGAGAGGCAAGAATTTCGATATTTATGGAATCTATTGAGAGTAAGATGAATAAAAGTTTCCAAACTTTGGAAAATAAAATCGAAGAAATGTTCCTAAATCAAGTAGCTATGCTATTGATGTGTTTTTTTTTTACCAATACCAGGATAAAATAGAAACAGTCAGAGTGCATATGGCAAAACATTGTTAGGGGCACGTATTTTAGTTTGTTGTGCTACCTACGATCGAAACTGAAACTAATAATGTAAAACGAATTTTGTTACGCACTTGCAAAAAAACAATCATTGCAAAAAGGTTTAAACCCTGGGTAAAAGTGAGGTCATTCAAATAAACCCAGGGTAAAAGTGAGGTCATCCAACATCATTGCGACTATTTATCAGATTAGACTTATATAAATTCTGCTGTTTTAGTACAGGCCTGTGCTATTGTGATATCACTACACCTTCTCTCATTTAATCAATAAAAAATTGTGCTGTTTAGAAACGTAAGATACGCAAGCAAGATATCATACAAAGTGAATAACAAATTTCGTTGGTAACCACAGTCAGGTTTAAGGTTTGCAAAAAGATGTAGGATGCCAAGTGCAACAGCGAAAATACTATTATCTGTAATGGTTAAAATATGTACTCATGGACATGGCTTGTTACTCTGCTTGTGAAAAAAATTGGTTTTAGAATTTTAAAAAATTATTTGTACAAATTAAAAGAGTTAAAAATTAAAACACAGTCATGCAGCTGGTCAGTCGATCACATATCTCAATGGCAAGGTTCCATATGAATCTGTGCACAGCTAGCTGGGCAGATTCTTAGGTTTATCTAAATGAATGTAAAGATGATCAATATATCCTTCTGAACAAAAAATTATTGTTAATTTTTGAATTTTCAGAACAATTATTGTTACTGTGTTATCGTGTACGCGAAGCGAAGTCTTTATACGAAGAACTTCCATACTGATTAGTTAAAACTTTCCTTTAAAGGTAGCCTATATCATAATTGACGAAATTTTGCATGAATACAAATAGAAAGTTTGTGGCACAGAAAATACAAAGCCGTAGCCATATATTCGGTCATAATCATGGAAAAGCATTTTTTATATCCCATGTTGGAAAACACACGTCTCCCTAATTTAACTGGCCCTAATTAACATCTTTGTGTAATTATAACTATAACAGCAGCAGTTTAAAGTCAGATATTATTACATACATACACAGTTATGCACTGTTGTATAATTACCATGATATAATAAGACTTGAACGACGAATGGGAGTCAGAAGGATTAGTTTATGTTAAATATAAATAAATTTCTCTTGAAAAAAAAGTATTGCTGAACGTTACTCTAAAAAGTTTGTTTTCAATATGATCCACGAGTTAACCGTTACATGCCAAAAAAGCTGTTTTTATGAATGCCATATTGCATTAATGACATATGATTAAAAATATGATTTGGCACCGATCAGATTCGGTTTCAGCATTGCCAAATTACCCTAAAACCATCTGGTGCTCAAATGTCTAAACATTGGCCTTTAATGCAGCATTTTCGGTTTATCCTCCTGACTGTTTGTGCACTTCACATCTTATGGACATAAAAATTGCACCTGATAGCCTGATGTAATTCTGTATATTGGAGAAAACAATTCTCTACACATTTTGAGTAGTCTTCAGTTGATATACATGGTTTTTCAGTTCTGTTAATGAACGAGTACTGAAAAGAATAATATACAGACAAAATTAATTGGAGCATCTTGTGATGCGATAATACATAATTATGTAGATAAAATTTTAGAAATAGACAAAAATCCAAGAAAATAACAATTAAAAAATTTTGCTTTGTTACACTTGTTTAACTTAATGACTTCACCAAACGTTCCGGAAACACAGGTCCCTTGTAAGTAACATTCATAGTATCGTAAATGTGTACATATATAACTTTGTAATTACGATTACGTAAAAGGAGGACGTGCTTTTTCCAACAAGAATAATCAAAATGGTTTCTCTAGATCAAAGCTGACTAGTAAATCTGGGAACAAATATCCAGAAAAAGATATTTCCAACCAATTTGTTTTTCTGGACTGGTTGCTCCTCTGATTAAAATAGGGTCGTTAGAAAACCTTTGAACAAGAATAAAGGAAATATTGTTTGCAAGAATGCTGAGACATAAGCAGTTACATTAAATCAACCCACAGGCGACATCACCGTAAGTGATGTCATCGATCACGTGATGAGAAATCAAGGCAGTCACACCGATAGGATGGTGCTAAATTGAAATACAAGTAGTAGATAATTTGGAGGAAAAGAGGCCCTTTTTAACAGTCCCTCCAGGCCCCCCTGCTGGCCCCCTCTTTCCTTTCTGCAGATGGGAGCTCCCTCCTATTTTGAGGGCACCCTTCTAATTTTTTGCGGTTAATTTGGTGGAAAGCAAGCCCTTTTGAGCAACTCCAGGCCTCCTGCTGGCCCACTCCTTCGTTTCTGCAGATGTGGCCCATCCTAATTTTTTGGCGGTTTTTTTTAAAGTGTTGCTGTTTGTGGAGCATTTTTCACAAGTTTTACGGTTGAGGGGTGTGATATTGTGACTTTCTAGCGCATGGACCATTTGATACAAACCCCTGGGAATGAGCGGTGGGTATAAAAGGCACAGATAATTCCAGCAAATCTGCATATCAGCCATGGCTGCCAAGTAAAGGTGGTCTCGAGGTTCCAGTGCTAGAAATGCAAGGTTGAGTTTTTATCGCGAGAAGAGGTAGGAGATCATTTGGAGAAGCCTTGCGTGGTAAACTTTACGTGTCTCGATTGTTTAGGACTCGTTCCTTCCTTCGATGAATTTTTGGCGCATTACTACCGATGCGTTAGAAAAATGATTACTCCTGACAAAAATCAAGTTTGAAGGTTTATATTACTGAGAAGCTTGTTGGGAGTATTTTCCCAGTTTGGCAAAAGCTACGTTCTACACCAGGATTTCACATTCGTCTCTTCCAACGAATGAAGAGATGGTCTCGGCATCGGAAGATAAAAAAAAACGACTAACGATGATTGACGAAGAAAAAAACGAGAGCTTCCAATGTCTGACAATGAGATTTTTTTATGTCAGTACTGCGAAAAGACATTCAGGAACAACAGATATAAACGGAGGCACCAAAGGCGTCACGAAGGAAAATGTAACGTAACCTTCGAATCGTGCGGTGAGACTTACTCGGACAGTCTCATATATAAATGGCACAAGTGTGGAGGGGCTGTAAAACAACGTAGAAGGTAAAATAGAGTCTTCAAAAAAAAGACTTAAATTGACTTTTCCTAAACTCAAGCCCCATTTAAAGAAAGGAATAATTTCTCAAATACCAGCAAATTTCACCCTCTTAATCAACAACGTCAGATCTTTAGTCATACCTATGATAGATGATACCAGAATCGACTGGGACTTGTCCAATATGATTGACTATTTGAAAGCCAAGACAGAGGTGGCAGACGAAACCGAACTCAGGGTGAGGCCGTTCAGTTTTGATTTAGGAGGGTTTGATCTAATGCGCGATGCTTTCAAGATGCTTCTTACCTTTCAAGCGGGATTTTATGCAGGATGAAATTTAATACGAGCCTTTGATTTTGTTGGAACAGTACGAATATAAATATTGGAATCATTTAGAACAATGTCGACGTCTTATGGTAAACATAAAAGCTCAAGTTGGATTATGCATTCTCTTCAAAAAATCGACGGATAATATGGTAACTATTAAAGCCTATTTTAACTCTAACCAGGTCATGGTGGGGAGCAAAGAGGTTCTTACGGAAATGTCGAACAAGATTCTGTATAGTATTGGACAGTTTGCTGTAGAAGGAAGTGGATGGGTTGTCAAGCAATGCGTGTGCACCGAACTATGGGTTGGAATTTATAGACCTTTCGCCGGGAAAGGATACGTAGCATTTCCCAATAACCTGAAACTAGGTCCTGATATATTGGTCAATGTGCATAGTGAAGATAATAGATGTTTTCTGTGGTCCGTGTTGGCTAGTATACACCCCTTTCCATCTTTGCAATTTGATTGGGATACGAAACATTACCTGTCTTGTGCGCAAGAGTTAGTTGTAGGTGTGTTGGACCCCGTTCCTTTATCCAAAATTGCGGCGTTTCAAAAAGCCAACAACATTTCGGTATCTGTTTTTGGTTTCGAGGATGACGAGCCTTGCAATTATCGCGTGAGTTCCTTAGTTGAAAGTTAGCATCACGTTGACTTGCTTCTTCTAAACGGACACTACGTGACGATAAAAGACTTAAACAAATTCATTGCAGTTTCAACCCCAACAAGCGCTTTAAGTATTTTTGTAGGCATTGCTTACACGGTTTTCGAAATCTACCACCTTCCTTCTTGCGAGGGAGTTCCGTTTCAAAAGACTTCATTGCCCGACAATGACGTTATCCAGTTAAAAAATTTCAAGAACGAGCTCAAAAGGTTGTAAATAGCCTACATGGACTTTTAAGTAGCACTGCACCCAGTGTCCAGTTGTGATGGAAACGATACATACACCAGAGGTAACCACATACACCAAACTTGCAATTTTTCCCAAGTGATTGTTGACCACTTAGGTGACGTATTTTCCAAAAAGTTGTACAGAGGAGTAGACTGCGTGCAAGTTTTCTTCGAATCTATATTAGAGGAGCTGAAAAAGATCATGACTTACGTGGATTCTCACAAGCAACGAATGAAACGTTTAACCAAGGGGTTGTTGTATAAAGAAGCTGCGGTGTGTCATATCTGCAAACAAGGAGCATTTATCCCACCTCAAGAAAAACTTAACGGGTTTACAAATGTACGAGACCATAACCACATCACCGGTGAATTTAGAGGTGCCGGGCACAGCAAGTGTAAATTTGCTTACACTTTGAAGAAAAACATAACGGTTGTTATGCATAATTTCGAAAAATACGACAGTAATTTCGTCGTGAAGGCTTTGAATTCGTTTAAAGAATTGAAGGTTCTGCATAATGTTAGGATTATCGCTAAGAACAAGGAAAGAATCAGCAGCATGAAATTATGTGGTTTTACTTTCATATATAGTCTAGCATTTATGACGGCATCGGTGGAAACTCTGGCTTCGAACTTAGGAAGCTTTAGCATCATGGACAAGCTTTTCGAAGGTAATTCCATGGAACTCGTACAAGGCCTTCGGCAAAAAGATGTGTTTCACTATGAATACCTGACAAATGTGGAAGTGTTTGAGGAGAAGTGTTTACTTCCCATGTCGGCATTTGCTTCGTTATTGAAAGGAGCCATCTGCTCCAAATCTCCGATGTCTTTGAAAACTTCACAGCGACAAGTTTGGCTAGTTACAGATTGGGCCCCTCCCATTACATTTCTACACCCTCTCTATCTTGGGACACAGTGCTCAAGAGGACAGGAGTGTCATTGTATCTCTTTACTAACATTGACATGCATCTTATATTGGAAAAGGGTTTAAGAGGCGGTGACTTGTTTAAAGCTAGAAGATACGTTAAAGCCAACAACCCGTATATACCATCTACCTTCGACCCTGATAAAAAGAATTCTTACACCATATTTTTGGACTTCAACAACTTGTACAGTTGTGTTATGTGCGTATATCTATCGACTGGAGAGTACGAATGGGTGCCGGAAGACCGGCTTGAGGATATAAATCTCGATAATTATGGAGATGAGGGTGATATGGGACTGATATTAGAAGTGGATTTGGAATACCCCAAGGTGCTTCATGCATCGCACAATGATTTCCCTCTAGCCCCTGAGCAAATGAAAATCACAAAGTCTATACTTTCTCCTTTTAACCATCGGGCAATCGAGGACTTGCGGTTAACGTACAGCAAAGGCCTAAAGCTAACCACTAACCTTTTCTCAAAGAAAAAGTACCGGGTGCACTATAGGAATTTGAAATACTACCATTCTCTTGGCATGGTTCTCAAGAAAATACACAGGGCAATCAATTTTAAGCAAGCGCCTTGGCTGAAACCTTACATCAAGTTTAATAACAAGAAACGGCAAGCGGCTACTAAAGATTTTGACAAAACCCTCTACAAATTGGTGAATAATTCGATTTTTGGGAAGACAATCGAAAACAAACGTAAGAGAAACGTCTTGATAGAAACTACAAAACAACTATCTGATTCTGTCAGCGACATCATCAAGTCAGCGTGTCCTTGGCATTGTGCTATGTGTTGGAACCAACAACGTTCCAACCGATTCTCCCAGCGGTATTGCAAATATATTAGAATTGTTAGTAGATCAAATTAAATGCACTGCACCACTGATACGTATTACTATTATTCGCTTTTTCCCAGGAATGAACAAAAAAAATTGGGAAAAAATGTCAGATCTAAATCAACACCTGGTGCAGTGTAATGGAAATATTCAAGCTTTATGTAAAACAAAAGGTATGGGTTACATTTCCCTTTGGCATTTGATTTCAATGGAGAATGGTCTTGTTGCCCCCGATGGCACACATTTGTCAGTTCTTGGAAAGGCAGCACTTGAACGTGCTATTGCACTCAATTGGTCTAAATACGTACATCATGAAAGTTTCTTCTCCTATGAGGGAAACGACTAGCATGCAAACGACATGATGTATGTCTTGATGTGTCACCAGTCACTTTTCAGGTAGGATGGTATGGTAATGCTATTCCTTGTGTACACTTGCCTAAAAATTTATTTTTAATACTGACCAAGATCAAAATTTTTTCGAACATAAAATGTATAATTCATTAAGAACCCTTCCACTACCTGATATAAATCACAAACGTATGTGTCCTGACATAAAAAAATGTATCTGGATGCTTGATTAATGCATAGAGTGCAGTTGAAATATTACCTGAACTACATTTCCTGCTGTTGGATTTGGCCTACGATATTGTGGTGATGGAGACCTGGTTCGAGGACTCCATATTGATGCTATGTTGATCCACGTTGTACCCTATTATGTTTTTAGAAGGGATCGTATTGGTCGTGGCGGTGGCATTGCTGTCTTTTTGCATAATTCAATTGAGGTTAGCCCTATAACAATCTCGAAAGATTTAGAGGCGCTAAGTATTGTTGGTTTGACCAACCTGTAACAAAGCCAACCAGAAAAAATAATATTCTTGACTAACTTTTGGTTGATAACGAGAGGGCTATTTTTGACACCGATGTCAACGAAACCTTTAGAACGAGTGACCATAATGTTGTGAACTTTAAGCTTAACTGCAGTAACCTTCCTGGGGTAAATGGAAAAGCAGTTTTTTTTAAAGAATGAATTTCAATATCATCCGCGATAAATTAAATAATGTCAACTGGGAATCATAATTAGGAAAAATAGAAAATATTAACACTATCTGGAAATCATTTACAGATATCCTATTCAACTACGTTCTAGAATCAACGAAATATATTATTAAGAGAAAAGATAAACGCAAATTATCAAGAGAAATAAAAAAATTACTCTTCTCAAAAAGAAGCTGCAGAAACAGCTGAAGGATGCTGGAGGTGATACTAACAAAAAATTATATAAAGAATGTAGTAACAAGCTAAAGCTACTGACTAAATCACACATGATAACGTGTGAACAAAATATTATTCAAGAGAGAACTATGAGTGCTATCTTCAAATACGTTAAACAAAAAACTAAGGCCTCCAATAGAATTCCTCCGTTACATTTAGAAAACAAGTTATTAATAAAGGATCATGACAAAGCTAATGCCCTAAATCATACATTTTGTAAAAATTTTATAGTAGACAACTTAAATTCTGTATTCTTGGAACCTGTTGTCCCCTGTCATATGCAACCATCACAAAACTGTCGACTTTACAAACGTAACTATTCTTACAAACCTAAAAAACCTGAAATGTAGCTTAGCTGTTTGTCTGGATGGGTTTTCTTCTACTTTTAAAACACTTGCATCACAACTTTATACACCATTATTTACAATCCTGAAATTATCCCTCAAATTAGGTACTATACCTGATTGCTGGAGGATGGCCAGACTGAGTCCTATTTTTAAAAAGGGAAATGCAGCAGAACCAATAAATTATCGTCCAATCTCTCTCACCTGTCTCCCCTGTCTTGAGCGGATCATTCAAGATGCTATTTTAAACATTTGTACGTGAATAACCTTATACCTGAATATCAATTCGGTGTTTTACCTGGTCGATCCACAACCCTCCAATTATTGAAATGCATTGATGACCGGACAAAATCAATTGAAATGGGTGTACCTGTAAATATTATTTGCATCGATTAAGCAAAAGTGTTCGATTCAGTAGTGCATTCAAAGCTTCTGGATTAACTGTTGGTATTGAAGGAAATATCCTCTCTTAGATTACGGACTTTTTAAATTGCAGGTCCCAGGTGGTTTCTGTTGGAGAATTTCTTTCTGACACTAGGCCAGTTAACTGTGGTGCTCCTCAAGGATCTGTTTTGGGTCCAGTTCTTTTTTTGATTTTTATCTCTTACCTATCGACACATAATAGCAGTATAAAAATGCCTAAATTCGCCGATGATATTAAACTCTATAAATCAATAAAAACAGTTGATGACCATTATTCTCTTCAGTATGCTCTTGAACATGTGCAAGACTGGTTGTAACGCTGGTAGCATCCAATCAATGCTCAGAAATGCCAGACCATCCCGCTTGGCAGAACAAATTTAAGTTATGCATATTTGCTAAATTACTCCATACTGAAATCCGAACCTTCAATAAAAGATCTTGGTGTCTACTTGTCTTCTGTTCTAAATTCCGCAAACCACTGCACTCAGATTGTTTTCAGAGCAAAAAAAATCGGTTACATGATCAGACGCTGTTTCATTTCAGGCGATGCCCCAACGTTCGTACAGGCATTCACTGTTTACGTACAACCCATCCTCAAATATGCAAGTCAGGTCTGGTCCCCACACCTAATTAAGGACATTAAACTTGTTGAATCTGTTCAAAGATCGTTTACAAAATATCTCCGTGGTTGCTATAATCTATCTTATAGGCAGCGATTAGAACATCTTGGCCTTGAATCTTTGGAGCTTAGATGACTCAGGGCAGACCTATGTCTCACCTTGTCGAGCTTACACGGGCTTGTTAATATTGACCCGAACCTTTTCTTCAAAATTGGCGGTAACGAATATACTCGGGATCATTCACTTAAACTCACAGTAGCTGTAATGAAAAGGGACTGTACAAAATCCTTTTTTTCAATCCGAGTGGTTTAGCCGTGGAACTCCCTTCCATCTGTGCTGGTGGCGTCTACTAGTCTCCATCAATTTAAACGAGGCCTAAAAAAAGGTAAATCTTTGTATATTTTTAAATGTATCTTTGATTTGTTATATTGTTGTATTTGTTTTGTCGGTTTTATTCTTTGCAATTACAAATTAATTTGTTATTCAGTTATGACTTAATAACTGAAATATCGTTACGAAAAAATACCACACATGTAAGAAATTTTTTATTTCATATTCGAATTGCCCAGTCACGTATATTGCAGATTGGGTCCATGTTTTTTTCTTTACTTTTTATTATTATTATATACATTTTTAAAAAATTGTAACTAGCTCTAGTTTTACTTTTCACTTCAATTTTTAACTTTCATTGAACCGGTTTCATGCATTTCATTGTTTTACTGACAACTTCTAGGCTGGATATTTGTAACCTCGCATGGTCGTTTCCTGTTTTTGTTGTACTTCACCTATTGTTCTATTATTATTATTATTATATATGACTGCACATTTTTATGTTATTTTTGAATTTATTCTAATTTTTTTATTTGCATGCAATTATAATATTTAGGACAGGGGTAAGTGGAACATAGCTTTCCCTTCCTCGTTTCCTTTTGCCACGTTGATGACAATAAACTATTTCTTATCTTATCTTATCTTCTTATCTAAAGAGAAAGCCATCAAGTACTCATCACACCCACGCACCACAAGTTTCACTTCTCTAAATGAGGATTTGGTAATTTTTACAAAGACTCCCACAAACATCATCTTGAACAAGCCCTTCATGGTTGGGCTTTGCGTCTTGGAATTGTCAAAGCTACTAGTCTACCAGTTTCACTACGACCACATGATGAAAAAGTACGGACCAGAGAGATCTAAACTCCTAGTTATGGATACAGATGGTCCGTGTTATTTGATAGAAATGGGCGATGTTTACAAAGACATCAAAGAAGATGCGTCGTTGCTCTGCAGCATTTTACAATCGGATGAGAAGAACAAAACGACATGCAAAGATATTATGAAAACAACACAAGTGGTGCACGAAACATACAAAAATGTGCTATTTAATAATAGCGTCGTTAGAACCCTGGGGTCTTACATTCGTTCGGAGGCACATGAACTAAAAACCGTCACCATCAACGAGTTGGCTTTCAGTCCTTACGACGACAAGAGATGGGTCTGTGACGAAACAGTCAGTACTCTAGCTTATAAGCACGTGAATTCAGCTTAAACTATCTATATTATCCATCCAGCTCTTGTACTTGAAGTCATAGCCCCAACATTTAATCTCTGTAATCTCTGTAATGTGTGGTGCAGTGGCAACCCGGACCACTGCACTGTGCCTGAGGTTGGCGCCAATAACCAAGCTGTCGACGCGCCATTAAGCCTCATTTCCTCCCCCCCCCCCCCCAACATTTAACGAAATACAGCATTTTTCCATCTTTCTCTCTCTTTTTACGTAATACTTGCGCTACTAGAAATATATCTAGAACTTGGGTTTTTTGAATTTCTTGTTTGTAGAAACCTCAGAGTACCGGTACACCCGACTCGTCCTTTAATACATACGTAACTGGTTGTGTTTTTTTGTACTTTACAGATCGTGAATACTTCGTTGGTAAAATTTTGCAAATATCCTTAATCAAAAATTTTTTTAACTTTAGAAATCCTAACTTTATTTCCTACGGCAAACTTTGGTTTCTTCAGCAGTTGATTAGGGCTAGTTCGTCTCAGGAACGGTTCGTGACATCTGGTTACTTCCCTAAGTTTCAGTTTTGTGGTTGAATGAATCGTGTCGATGTAATGCAAAACCAACTAGTCGATAATGTGTATCCACTTGTAATTCCCCAGTCTGGTGAAATCTTTCCATATTCGAGTTTTCAGCGTTCTTTTGAAACGTTCAACCACTTTTGGATTTCTTCTCAGAGTAAGTAGAGTACATGTTGATGTTATGGCGCCTAAGTAGCGCTTTGAATTCTTTATTGTAGAACTCACTGCCTAAATCGACTTGTAAATTTTTAGGGACGGTCGTTCCTAAGAGTATCTTCTTTAATGCTTCGGTAATATCTAGACCGGTTTTAGATTTAAGAGGAATGGCCCAAGCACATTTGGACATGATGTTAATGCAGGTCAGCAAGCAGTTAAACCCTTTATTTAAGTTTGCGTACGGTATTTCAACCAAGTCAGCCTGCCATAGATCGTTTAGGCCCAGTACAATCCCTTTCCGTTTTGGAAAATTTTTCCGCGTTGGTTTGTGAAGTTCGTTTACGAATTGATCCATTTTTTTTATTTCCTATTCTGAACCTGAGTTTTGTTTTCATGATTTTTTTCTTAAATCTGGGGGGGGGCGGGGCATCGTAAATGAACTGATTGACCATTTGCCTGCAGAATTACATTTGCGGCCTGGAACAAAACTAGAAAAGAGATTAGCTAGAGGCGATAAAGGAATAAATGAACTGGACGAGGTGTGCAAAGATCACGATATTGCCAACTCGTAAAGCTCCAATTCAAACCAAAGGCATGTACTGATGAAATTCTAATGTCTAAAGCTCGACAAGTACGCAAAGATCCTTAAGTTTCTTGGAGAGAAAAATTAGCTGTATCGATCATTAAAAAAATAATGCGAATAAAAATAAAGTTCGGCATGGGATAAAAACCAAAATGGACCAACTCGTAAACGAACTCCACAAACCAACGAGGAAAAACTTTCCGAGACGCAAAGTTACAGTTCTTAGCCGGAACGATCTATGGCAGGCTCACCTGGTTGAAATGATACCAATACGCTCGCATAAATCAAGGTTTTAATTATATACTGACTTACATTAACGTTATATCAAAGTTTGCTTGGGGCATTCCTCTTAAATCTAAATCCGGTATAGACATTACCAAAGCTTTCAAGAAGATACTCGCAAGAGCAACCCCCCCCCCACTAAAAATGTACAAGTCGATTTAGGTAGTGAGTTATACAATACAGACTTCAAAGCACTACTTAGGCGCCATAACATCAACATGTACTCTACATAAAATTTCACCAGGCAGGGGAATTACGAGTGGATACACATTATCGATGAGTTGGTTTTGCATTACAACAACACAGTTCATTCTACTACAGAACTGAAACCTAGGGAATTAACCAGGCATCACAAACCATTGCCGAGACGAACTAGTCCTAAACGACTGCTGAAGAAACCCAAGTTCACCGTAGAAAATAAAGTAAGGATTTTTAAAGTTAAAAAAATTTTCGATAAGTGGTATTTGCAAAATTTTACTAACGAAGTGTTCACTATTCATAAAGTGCACAACCCCAACCCAATATTTTAAAGGATTAGTCGGGTGCACTGGTGCTCGCAGGATTCTACGAACAGGAACTTCAAACAAACCCTAGTTCCCAATTTATTTCTAGTGGAGCAAGTATTACGTAAAAAGAGGGGGAAAGATGGCAAAATGCTTTATTTCGTTAAATGTTGGGGGTATGACTCCAACAGCTGGACGGATAATATAGATAGTTTAAACTGAATTCATGTGCCCATAAGCTAGAGTATTGACTGCTTCGTCACAAACCCATCTTTTGTCGTCGTAAGGACTGAAAGCCAACTTGTTGATGGTGACAGTTTTCAGTTGTTACTCTCAGAACAAATGTAAGATCCCAGAGTTCTTACGGCGCTATTATTAAACAGCACATTCTTGTACGTTTCGTGTACGACTTGTGCTGTTTTTTTAATGCCTTTGCAAGCCATTTTGTTCTTTCCATCCGATTGTAAAATGCTGTAGAGCTTAGACTTTCAACCTACAAATTCAGAAAAAGGGCAACCCACGGTCTCATCTTTCATCTTTCCCAATACTTTTTTTTGTTGACGTCGGAGCATAGAAAATTATCTTTGCCGTAGCCCGATGTGTCGAACAACGATGCTTCCTCTTCCACATCTTTGTAGACATCGTCCGTTTCTATCAAATAACACTTACAATCTGTATCCGTGACTAGGAGTTTACATCTCCCCGGTCCATGTTTTTTCATCATGTGGTTGTAGTGAAACCGGTAGCCTGATAGCTTTGACAATTCCAAGATGCTAAAACCAAAAATGATGGGCTTGTCTAAAATAATGTTTGCGGGAGTCTTTATAAAAATTACCAACACCTCGCTTAGAAAAGTGAAACTCGTGGTGTGTGGGTGAGATGCGTACTTGATAGCTTTCTCTTTCATTGTTACAATCAAGACGGGGTTTCTCTTACGTTTGTTTTCGATCGTCTCTCCCCGAAAATAGAATTACTCACCAGTTTGCAGAGGTTTTTGTCAAAATCGTTAGTAGCCGCTTGTCGTTTCTCGTTATTAAACTCGATGTAAGGTTTCAGCTAAAGCGCTTGCTTAAAACTGAATTCTCTGTGTATCATCTTGAGAACCATGCCGAGAGAAAGGTAGTATTTCAAATTCCCATAGTGGGGGGGGGGATTGAGGCTTAATGGCGCGTCGACAACTTGGTCATTAGCGCCAACCTCAGTCACAGTGCAGTGGTCCGGGTTGCCACTGAACCACACATTACAGAGACGTTATCCAAACCCATAATCTAAATCTTGTCATACATCTGTACCTTCTGCAAAAATTGAAAAACACCGGACAGGAGGACAGACTTATCGCCCAACTGACGCGCAATGTCATGCGGAAGATGGAACCGACGACGAACACCATCAAGATGGCGACAATCAACAAGTAAGTGCCGGACCGTAAGTGGCCGTCAACACCAAGAACATTCAGGAGGGTCAACCCCCCGCAAAAGGAAACAGTGAGTAAGTCGGGTGTGACCAATTCGCAAACGGGCCAACACAACCTCCTCACGGCGACTGCGGCGACACGCCGAGTGCCACTCCTCGACAGTGCCTTTAATGGCCCGTAACTTATTACCGTCCTGTCCATCCCACGAGGCTTGCCAAAAAGCATGCAACCTCAGACGCAGAGTTGGAAAAGCGTCCGAGGGAACAAGCCTGAGATCCCTACCGAGAGGGCCAGAAAGGGCCCCTTTTGCTGCAGAATCCGCTTGCTCATTTCCATAGTGCACGACGTACTTTTTCTTTGAGAAAAGGTTAGTAGTTTGCTTAGGCCTGTGCTGTACGTAACTGCAAGTCCTCGATTGCCCGACGGTTGAAAGGAGAAAGTATAGACTTTATGATATTTATGTGCTCCGGGGCTAACAGGAAATCATTGTGTGATGCATGATGTGATGTCTTGGGCAGGGACACACCTTACCCCAGCATGGGCACCAATGGTAAAGAAAGAAACGAACTAAGCAGTGTGTAGGCAACAGCTGAAAAGACCCTTTACTTCTTGTAAGGGGTAGTATATATACATGTGTAACAGGAAGTCATGTGATTGATAATAATACTATATACATTTAATGGAATAGCCTATTAGGTAGTTAAAGGGTAATCTGTGTTGGGTTAACATAATGATGTGAAATTGATGGCGGCCATTGTGGAGCACACAAGTGACGACTCCACAATACAGAGAACGAAAAAAAAAAACAGAAAAAAAATGATCTAATTCTAGCTGAAAATAAAATCATGATTACGAAGGCAAGATGCATTTTTTAGTTCACTACCTATTTTAAAGAAAGATACATAAGTTTTTGCTTTCGAAGAAAAAACTAACCACAATTTTTGAAAGCTGTTTACAAAACAAAAACTTAAGATGTTCAGGTTTTCAAAAAAAATTGACATTTCAGAAACTAACTGAAAACTTGTTAATTTAAAATTTTTTCTTTTAAATTTCAGGAGCAATTTTTTACAGTACATTCATTAAGAAATTTTAGTGTAGTTGTTGTTCCATGTAGCCTTTTTCGGGTTATTTTCTTATTTGCAGCAAACATTACTGCAGTTGGAACGCTACAGTGTTGCTGTAGGACATCTGGCATCCAACAGAGACTGGTTACAGATGTTTTGTTTTGTTAGAATTTGCACCAGAGTGGAAATTGTTGCTCCAGCAATTTTTAGTTCCGATGTGTGAAGGATGTTGTACGTGAAAATACAAAAAAGAAACAAAGAGGTTATTTTTTCACACAAACAACAATATACACTACATGTTTACCTAATTTTAAAGGCGGACGTTTTTAAAATTAACAGAGCAGATTCTCTGGATGAATAACTTGGGACAGACATGTTAGCGTTACTCGCTACAAGTTAAAAAGAATTTTCATTAAATTCACGGGCAACTAGTTTACTACAAAAAACGAAGAAGTTGTAGCCACCTGGTAATTTTCAAGAAAAACTACAAATTGAGCTTGTCAGGAGCTCTACACAGTCTTTTCGTACGATTTTTTCGGTTTTGAAGTTGCGCAGCAATATCGTCTTGAGTTGGCGATAGCACAACTTTACGTTTGTTAGGATTCGATTTCGAGTTTTTCTTAGCATGACTTGGCTTCGGTGATAATTGTTTAGCATATGGTGATGTAACAACCAATAAACGTTGTCACCTTCCTGGCGTTACAATATCTACGGAAGAAACGCTGTAAGTATTAGCCAAAAGTGATTGTTATTTACGTTTGTAGACTCATCCACTTCGTGTGTGAGGGGTAATTTCGCTGGAGATTTCCTGCCACCTGGTGACTTGCGAGGCAAATTCTCAGGTGATTTTCCAAGCTGATTGATTGGCGGATTGGAGTCCTCGGCGACAGAAATTGACTTTCTGGATTGGCCAAGAGATTTATGAGCAGGAACTACGTCAGCGGAACTTGGCTTTTCACGTGAATTACCGCTAAAAGACATGCGTTTTGAAACAGAGTGAAGTTGCTCATTTTGCTCATTATTATTCACGCCGGAATTATTGCTTTTCACCGTCAGATTAGCTGCGTTTGGTGACTGTTCTGGATATTCATGCTCAGTGGTATGTAATCTTAGCTGTTCGCGATATTTGCGAATTTTATTACTGTTAGTGTCAACGATAATATAAGATTGATTACTGCCTATCCGAGTTACAACACCTTTTGACCAAAACCTATCATTTGTAATACTAAAGTCACGGTACCAAACATTATCGCCTATTTGATACAGTTTCAACTCACGGTGGTGGGTGCTCTGTACTTGTTGTAATTGTTTATGGCGAACAGCTGCAATAGGATCAGGGAACAATAAATCCGGCCGAGATTTTAATTCTCGGTTAAAGTATAATTTTCCGAGTGTTGCTTGTGTGGTAGCGGAAATAGTGATACTTGCTGATAACAAGTAAGAATTTACACTTTCTTGAATAGTAGACCCCTGTTGCCGCACGGCCTTGTAGACTCTCTTGAAATTGCGGACATAAAAAATTTCTGCTAATCCGTTGGTCCAGGGCGCAAAACTATGGCCGGACATACGCCTAATCCCATTGGATTTTAACCAATTTTGGAATTCTGAGGACATAAATTGAGCAGCATTGTCCATAACTAAGCTGTCCAGTAAACCATATTGAGTAATATGATTGTTTAACACGTCAATAACTCGTGCGGACGTTGTAGACTTCATTTTATGCATAAAAGGAATTTTTGAATGTGTGTCTACTAGTACAAAAAACATGTAATTGTCCATCGGGCCAAGTAAATCTACCTGAATTCTAGCATTAGGCTTGAGTGGATATTCCCACGTGTGTTTTGGCCCTTTTCAATTTAACTATGCCTAAGTGAGCGGTATGTAGATTTTTCAATATTTGTCTTCGCAAGGCCGTCGGCACCAGGACTGTATATCCCCAAAATAACGTTTCGTTTTCAACCGAGATCTCAGTATGGCGTGTGAAGTACCGTAACAGATCGGGAATTAAGCATTTTTCAAGCCAGCCATGGTTCACGTAGCGATAGACTTTGGAAAGAATTTTCTCACGTTTGCTTTCGAGCACAAGTGTCTCGTTTAAAACTGGTAGGTTTGAAATTGTTTCTAAAGGAAGAACGTTGTACTGTGCGTCAGCTTTCTCGAACTCCTCGGTATTTGGTAGGGGAAGTCGAGATAACGCATCAGCTATTAACTTAAGCTTTCCGGGAATATGTTCAAATTCATAGTCATACACATTAAGCATCACTGCCCAACGCTGAACCCTGGCGGCTGCCATTTGCGGTATTCCTTTTTTAGGGCCAAAAATCCAAACTAAGGCCTTTTGGTCAGACTGTAGTATGAATCGCTGACCATAAACGTAGTCATGAAACCGATTCACTCCCCAAGCCACACTGAGAGCTTCCTGATCAAAATGCAAGCAGCCCATTTCTGCTTGAGTTAGCTTACGTGAAGCGAAAGCTATCGGTCACGATTTGCTGTTTTTCGTGACGTGCATGAGGCACACGCCAACTCCGTAGGGTGAGCCATCACAAAGAAGTTTGAGCTTTAATTTCGGATCGTAGTGAACCAGAACTTTAGATTTAAGAAATAATTCTTTTACTTTACTCGCACCTCGGTCACATTCTGCCCCCCCCCCCAACCCACTTCACACTTGGGCTTAATAAACGTGTAAGAGGTGACAGAATATGAGCCAGATTTGGTAGATATTTTGAGTAATGGTTTACAAAACCCAAAAAGTTATGCAGCTCTTGAATACATGTTGGATTAGGAGCGTTTGTGACTGCTTCGATAACCTCGGGGAATGTATGCAGGCCTTCTGCATTTATCATGTGGCCTAAATATTTTAATTCAGGCCGTGACAGTTTGCACTTCTCGATCTTAAGTTTGGCTCCTGCATCTTGTGAAGCATGTAACAGTCTATTTAAAGATTCGTCATGTGCAACCCCCTTCCCGCTCACCAGGATGTCATCGTAAAACAGGAGACATTTGGGATTTTACTGGTGACTTGAGTCATTACCCTCTGGAAAATTCCAGGGATGCACGCTAGGCCCAGGGGTACGCGAAGCCATATAAACAAACCCAGGGGTGTATTTATTGTTAAAGCTTCTTGTGACTCTTTATCGAGTTCAATTTGTAGAAAGGCATCCTTAAGATCGATAAGGGAAAAAGTGTCACTGCCTGCTAATTCACTAAATAATTCTGTGGCCGTCGGAACCGGATAGTGGTCGACTTCTAGTTGGGGGTTCACGGTGGTTTTGTAATCACCTATTACCCGGATTTGGCCATCCGGTTTATGAACTATGATGATGGGCGTACACCACTGAGAGGTTTCCACAGGCTCTACAATTCCAAGACCAACCAACCTAAGAATTTCTTGGTTAACCTTTTCTTTAAGTGCTAACGGAATTGGTCTTACACGACAGTACACAGGCTTTGCATGAGGTTTTTAATGAATCTTGGCTTTGAAATTCTTAAACTTACCCATACCTTCACTAAATAGCTCAGGGAAACCCTTTACTATTTCGGAAGTATCAACTGGTGCAATACTAGTTTTAATTTTCTTTACACTTTTCTTAGGTTTAACTTTTGTTTGTAGGTCGTAAAATGGATGGTAATCAACCCGAAAAATAGCAAGCCAATCCTTTCCCATTAAAGCAGGTTTATACAATTTGGAAACTAAAGCATTCAATTTGACCTTTAATTTCAACCTTCAGACTTACAGTGTAAATCGTGTTCTCAATTCCTTTAGTGTGTGAGTGTATCGAATACGGAATGAGTTTTAAAGGACAGTCTGCAAAATATTTTTGATGCCACTCAATAGGATTAATGGATGCTTCTGCCCCGGATTTAAGCTCCGTTTCAAGCTTGACACCATTTAGGCAGACTGGCATTTTCCATTTATGTATTTTCATAGAATTAACTACTACTACGATCTTATTGGTTTGTAGGGGAAGTGAAATCTGGTCTGCAGGCTGACTCAGCCCAAGAGTATTATTTTTCAGAACAAGATCGTCGTTATCTGAATCACTATCAGACCCGGAACCAGACTCTGAATTTTCGGCATCAACATCCTGGTCATTATCACTGTCACTATCGCTATCGCGTTCATGTTTATGAACACGTTTTTTGCAACTATACTTCTGTTTGACTGTGGCCTAGCCTTAAAATTCGTGCTTGAACTTGGTTTAGAGTGGTCGAGTGGTTTTGAAGTTCGTTTAGAATGACTAGCTTTTCTGCAGACGTCTTTTAAATGGCTGACAGTGTGGCATCTGCCACAAGTATACTCGCGATATTTGCAGCGTGTTTTCACATGGCCAGATTTGCCGCAACAATAGCAAATAAAATTCTTAGTTTATTTAGGCCTACTAGGCATTTTGCTAGATTTTTTACCTACATAATTAACAGCCCTTGAATTACCGCTCTCAAAACGCTTTGGTCGGTTTCAGCAGATTCCAAGGATAAAGCTTAGGCTGTTGTAGCCTTTAAATCCAGAGTCGCTTAAACAACTCGCGTTGAATGACTTCAGATTGGAGCCCCCAATTAGGCGATCCCTAATCATTTCGCTATTAATGTCTTTAATTTTAGCGAAGTCGCAATATTTAGTCATAAGCTTAAGAGCAGCTAAATATTCCCCAATACTTTCATCTGATTTTTACGACCTTTTGAAAAACTTTACATGCTCAGATACCACTGAGGGCACTGGCGCAATGTCTTCTAAGACTTTTTTAACTAGTTCGTCAAAAGTTGATGAGTCTGGTAAATCAGGTGAAATTATCTTTACAATCTTGTCAACTATTTTCTGGCCTACAGATGCTATTAGAAAATTCACTTGTTTGGCTGCTGGTATTTCTTTAGCTTTAAAATAATAGCTGATTCGGTTGGAGTATTTCTCCCATGTATCGGACTCACAATCGAATTCCGAGAATAAACCAGCGGGTTTAGACGATCCCATGATGACGTCATCTTCACGACTACTAGATTAAAAATTTAAATTTAAATTTGAATTGGCTTCACTAACGCTAGCTTTATTATTATTATTATGAATTATTTTCGGTTTCACTCTCGCTACTATTTTTAGCAGCTTCATGTGTTTTGCTACTGACACATGTCTTTAGCATAGGCCTTACAAATTAAATTTAATTAAATTTAATTACAATCCTGTTTAACCTGCAAAAATTAAACTGGAGCACTGAAGACTACCGGTCAACTATTTAAACACAGAAATAAATCAAGCTTGACTGTAGCCTACCTAGTTTTATAAATTAACTGCCTACAAGTTAAAGGGACTAGGCTTTGAAAAAATGTTTTTACGTTCACCATTACTGCAATGTTTTATAAAACAATACTTCTGGCCTAAGCCTCAGCACAGACCAGATTTCACTAAGTTTAAGCATAAACCTACAGTGTTAAATTTTACACCGGCACTAACCAGCCCGAATATGGCCAATGGAACAATCAAATTTCATAGGGTTAATTTAGCAGCGCATTTTTCGGGCCTTCAGGTTTATAGTACGGCCTGTGCGGACACGCCAGTGCGTCACTGTAGAACACTGCTAAGGTAAAATTAACCATAATAAAGCCAATTGCCCACTTCGGTTCTAGTTGTTAAGGTACTAAATTTAACTATTATCATTTTGTACCACACAGCACTACCACGACAAAATAACACTGTTTGAAAAAGTTTGTTGGCTTTAGCGTATCTTTTAGTTATAAACGAGACACCGCCTCCTATACCCTTTCCCCCCATAAGATGCATGAGAATGTTAGTGAAGAGATACAAAGACACTCCAGTCCTCTTGAGTGCAGCGACCCAAAATAGGGAGGGTGTAGAAATGTAATGGGAGGGGTTCAATCCATAACTTGCCAAACTTGTTGCTCTAAAGTTTTCAAAGTTTCCACAAATACAGATCGTGGTAATCTCCAAACGTTTTTCATTTGCCTAAATCCCAAATCTTCATCGTGTGTTCGTAAGATTCGGAGCAGATAGCTCCTTTAAGCAACGAGGTAAAGGCTGACAGGGGAGGGTAAACACTCCTCTTCAAAAACTTCCACGTTTGTAAGGTATTCGTACGGAAATACACCTTTTTACCTAAGGCCTCGTACGAGTTCCAACGATTCACCTTCGAAAACCTTGTCCGAAATGCAGAAGCGCTTTTAGTTTGAACCTAAGTTTCCAACGATGCCATCATAAACACTAGTCTATAGATGAAACTAAAACCACCTAATTTCATGCTGCTGATTCTTTCCTTGTTCTTAGCTATGATCCTCACATTATGTAGAGCGTTCAAACCTTTAAACGAATTCAAAGCCTTCACGACGAAATGACTGTCGTATTTTTTGAAATTATGCATAACAACCGCTATGTTTTTGTTCAAAGTGTAAGCAAATTAACACTTGCTGTGTGCGGCATCTCTAAATTCACTGGTGATGTGGTCGTGGTCTCGTACTTTCTTAAACCCATTAAACTTTCCTTGGGGAGGGGTAAAAGCACCTTGTTTGCAAAGATGGCACACTGTAGCCCTTTTGTACTGAAACCACTGCTCCTTGGTTAAACGCTTCATTCGTTGCTTGTGGGAATCCACGTAAGTCACGATCTTTTTCTGCTCCTCTAATATGGATTCAAAGAAAAGCTTCACGCAGTCTACTCATCTTTACAACGTTTTGGAAAATACTTCACCTAAATGGTCCACAATCACATAGGCAAAACTGCAAGCTTGGTGTTTGTGATAAACTCTGGTGTATGTATCGTTTCCATCACAACTGGAGACTGGTTGTAGAGCCGCTTCAAAGTCCACATAGACTACATACAACCTTTTGAGTTCGTCCTTGAAATTCTTAAACAGGAGTAGCGGAGTCGCTCGCTTCGCTCGTTTATTCCGCGTCATCTCGATACGCTAGAGAAGCTTTCATGCTTCAATTCTTATGCTGCTGACGGAGATTCCATATCTAACACGATCAAGCAGATGATCAGAGTGCAGTACGCATTTTTCGTAAGAGGGAATATTGAATTTATTGGAGCCATGGCCTATATCCAAACGTCCTACTGTAAAACAAGTTAACTACATGTACATATTGAACCTAGGACCACACAACGTGATCCATCATACTCTGGTGCTACTATACCAGTTTCACAAATTCACTGCAAAACTACCCTTGCAGCCTTGCAGACGTAAGGCTTCAGTTGATAAACAAATGATAACCATAAATCACTCCAACGGTCTGGCCACCCAAGAGCTACGTGCGCTTCTTGAGGCGAAACACGCGATTCGTATCCAGTCGGCCTTAGCCTGAAGAAACCATCCTCTTTCTGGCGTGCGCCTAAAATGCAAATGAGCCAGGAGGCCAGACACGCGACATGTAGCCCAGTCGGCCTTGGCTTGAAGAAGCCATTACCTTTCCGGCACACGATTGTGCTGTTATTGAGCCAGGAGGTAAGGCATGCGATTTGTACCGTCGGTCTTGGCTTGAAGAAGCCATCCCCTTTCTGGCATGCACCTAAACTGGCAATGAGCCAGGAGGCGAGACACGATATTTCTTCCCAGTCGGCCTTGGCTTGAAGAAGCTTTATCCGTCCAAGCTGCAAGGCCATTTCAACGCTGTAACACGCGAGTTGTTGCATGCTTGAACTAAAACGCTTGGTAATTTTATCATGCATACTCCTTTGTGCCGCTCTTGGTAATGATTATTTTTTTATTCGTAAAAAAAACTTTGTAGACTTTACATGGGTTTCCTTGTTTTACAAATTTTAAGAATTTTTACTTAAAAGCCATCTCCTTCCCCGCTACGTGTGATGCTTTGAAACAGCAACCATATTGTCGCCTATAATTTAAAACTAATACATATTAAAGATTTTGTGCAAGGCGAAATCGTACCTAGAAACTATTTGTGTTTAGCGCAATTAGGCTGGACTATTGCTGAGTAGAGCACCAGTTATAGCACACTATTGATCGAAGGTCGATATTTTACAAATGCAAACGTGGAAACATTTCTGACCCTTTTCTGTTATCGATATGTTTTGTTTAAATAAGCCTAATTTAGCATTAATCTTTTTATAGCTTTACATTATTTCATTTAAATTTAAGGCTAAATAGGTAGTTTGTATTTGAAATATCCAAAATGCAACTATAACAGTCGTCCCATCAGCGAGCTGCGCGTGCCTCATTCTTGAATGACGGCTGTTAGCATTGCCATCCGTAATTCTACTGACAACACTACTGGACCACGCGCCTCCTCGTGGTGCAACAATTGTGGACCATCCGCACAGCAGGAAGATGTGATATTCCGAAACTAACAATCAACTTCAAAAAATTCGTTTCAACAATGGTCCAAAGGGGGTTTTTCGTTTTTTTTGAGGAAAAAAATATTACCTAGAACTGCGAAAATACGCCTAAACGATATCCGGAGTAATTTCCTGTCTTTCAAGACCTTTCTCACATTTCTAGCCTTCCTACTTCTGGAGGAGAAGACGTACATATAAACCGACAACCCGACCGTAAGTTTTTAATGATTAAGATAACATCATTGTTGGGCAATAAGGTCTTTTGAAACGGACCTACAATGCGACGACCACAGTTACGTGCCTGGCTGCAGGCTGAGGGGAATAGGGAGTGGTCTGCGGCTCCCACTGGTCGTTTCCTGCACGTGCTACAAGCAGGCTGTTCTTTGTCTTCCCCTCTTGATCTTCTCCCTCTTTCAGCATCGAGGATCCTCTCGAGGCTCCGTACGGGTCATTCCCTTCTCGCTGCTCATCGTCACAGGATGGGATGGGCAGCTTCTGCACAGTGTCCCCGCTGCGGCCGGTCAGATCAGACACCGGAGCATTTTCTGCTAGACTGTCCGACTCTACACCCTCAACGAGTGAGCATGCTAAGGTTCATCCGCTCGACGTTACAACCGACTCTGCACTGTTTGCTCTCCTTCGGATCGCCTCGAGGGTTGTTGTCAAGGCTGCGAGCTGTGGCTACTTATGTCAGGGGCTCAGGCATTCAAGTGTAGCGAGATTTCCCCCTCTCCTCTGCTCTCCACCTCGCCTCCTCTCCGGTGATTCATTTGTTGGCACGCAGTTGGTGGGCGTGAGTGTTTTCGTAAGTGAAATTGTAATTGTGTTGCTGCTAGTAACTACGGCTGTCATTAAGAGGACTAATTTGGTGTTGGTTGTATTGGTCGTTTGGACGGTTGTAGTTGTTGTATTGTTTGCTGTGGGCGCATGACTACGGGTCGCGGCCCCAATAAAAAAACAATTTCAATTTCTTTTGAAACGGGACTCCCTCGCAAGAAGGAAGGTGGTGGTTTTCATACCTGAAACGAATTTGAAAACCGTGTAGACAAAGCCTGCAAAAATATTTCAAATTTCTTTTGGTTTTGAATCTCGCTATGAATTTGTTGAAATGTTTTATCGTCATGTAGTGTCCGTCAAGAAGAAGCACGTCAACGTGATGCTTACTTTCAACTAAGGAACTCACGCGATAAACGCAAGGCTCGCCATGCTCGAAATCAAAAACAGATACCAAAATGTTGTTGACATTTTCGAACGCTGCGATCTTGGATAAAGGAACGGGGTATTTATCCAACATACTGACAACTAACTCGTGCATACAAGGAAGGTAATGTTTCGTATCCCAATCATGTTGCAAAGATGGAACAGGGTGTATACTAGCCAACACGGACCACAGAAAACATCTATCATTCTCACTATGCACATTGACCAGTATATCAGGAGTTAGTTTGCGCTTGTTGGGGAGTGCTATGTGATCTTTTCCCGCAAAGGGTCTATAGATTCCAACTCATAGTTCAGTGTACACGCATTGCTTGACAACCCATCCACTTCCTTCTATGACAAACTGACCAATACTATGCAGAATCTTGTTCGACATTTCCGAGAGAACCTCCTTGCTCCCCACTCTGACCAGGTTGGAGTTAAAATAAGCTTTAATAGTTATAATAACCGTCGCTTTTTCGAAGAGAATGCATAATCCAATTTGAGCCTTTATAATTACCATAAGACATTGACATTGTTCTAAAAGATTCCAATATTATACTCGTACCGTTCCAAAAAAATCAAAGGCTCGTATTACATTTCATCCGACATAAAATCCCGCTTTTAAGTCAAGAAGCAACTGTTGAAAGCATCGTGCACAAGATCAAATCATCCTAAATCGAACTGAACCGCCACACCTTAAGTTCTGTATCTCCGGTCACCTCCGTCTTGTCTTTCAAATCCTGAATCATGTAGGACAAGGCTCAGTCGATTCTAGGTTCCTCTATTATAGGTATGACTAGAGATCTGACGTTGTTGACTACGAGGTTGAAATTTGCGGGTATTTGAGAAATTATTTCTTTCTTCAACAGAGGTGTAAGTTTAGGAAAAGACAATTTATGTCTATTCTTTAACACTCTCCAATTTCCCTCGCGCATTTCCCTCTCTACACTTGTGCCGTTTATATGCATTTTTTCTGAACGTCTTTTCGCAGCATCAACATAGGAAAATGTCATTGTCAGACACTGGAAGTGTACATTTTTCTTCTTCATCATTCATCCTTTTTTTTATCTTCTAATGTCGAAACCATCTCTTCGTTCACCGGTAGAAGATTAGACGAATGTGAAATTCTGGTATGAACAACTTGTTCCAAATCGGGGAAATACTGCCAACAAGCTTCGCAGTAATATATACCCACAAACCTAATTTTTTTCTGGCATAATTATTTTTCATCGCATTGGTCGTAGTGCGCGAAAAATTCACCATAGGAAGAAACGAGTCCTCCACAATTGATACAAGTAAAGTTTACCACGCAGGGCTTTTCAAATGATTTTCCACCTCTTCTTGCGATAAAAACTCAACCTTGCCTTTCTTGCACTGGAACCTGGAAACCACACTGTACTTGGCAGCCATGTCTGATATAAAGATCTACGGAATTATCTGCACCTTTTATACCCACCGCTCGCTAAACTAGTCCCAGACCAACCCATGTGCTAGAAAGTTACACGATCGTATCCCCCTCCATGTAAATATACCTGCACGGGTGAACAAACCCGCACCCCACTGTATTAAAACCCTGCAAAAAATTACTCAAATAGAAGTGTGGTAAAGGCGCCCTTCAGGGACGGGGTTTTCCTGATGGGTTGCTCGAAAAGGGTTGCTCTGCGTTTTCCTCCTACTACTTGTGGGCACTAGAAGGTGCATGGCATACCCTTCCATACCTTAGAACTGGAACGGAATAGATTTTAGAATAGAATAGAATAGGTTACAATTCGGATGAGCAGCTCCACTGTATTTCTTGCTGATGTGACAATGATCCCTCACCTTATTGTTGACGAACCGTAATTTATATTCTTCATCGATATTTCCTTTCTGGTAACATTTTTTGAATGCTTTCCTGCAATAATGACAAATGCCTGCATTCTTAAAATCGGTTTCTTCGGATGGGGTAAGTTGGAGGGGTTTTGCATTTTTCAGTAGGTTTTTCTTAATATCATACATTCATACATTTATAAAATACATCGACCGCATCTTCTTCCAAGTGGTACTTGTGAAGTATAATCTTCTCGCAATGTCCCACTAGGACGTATCCAAAGCTGCAAGGTAGGTGTTGATAGATTTCGGTGTTTGAACTTGTCGAAGCATCAGGTTGAGTGGCTTGGGCGGGACGAAGGAGGCATTCAAAATCGGATTATATGATTATCGGAATATTATTTAGTGTAACAGTAGTATCAATTCGGCAAACATGTGAGTCCGCTTCGCGAGCAACGGGATAGTGCATATTAGGAGCGTAGCTGTAGTACGGAACAGCCCCCATATTTTACTGGTACGATAACGGATTTGGAAGGCAGCGCTACATAATAAAGGCAGAATTCCAAATTCATTCTACGATCACTTTCGACAGAAAAATAAACAATAGAGAGCTTTGTCTTTCTTCTGTTGAGATAATTTACTGTAGAAGAAAATTAGAAATTGGCTGGTTATAAATGTAACTGTCTTGAATCGCGCACTTTTTTTACTTAACCTAAAAGCTTACACGCATTATGTTTGAATAATGAATGCAATATACAGGATTGCTCATCCTAACCCACTCCCCCTCTCCCCCCCCCCCACAAAGAAAGCTACCAAACGAGAGACTTCTTCTTGTCCCCTCAACTCTGCCAACAGTTACACACAGAGTTTGTTAGTCTGTACGTACAGTTGTACTTTTCATCTGGCCTCTGGCCTCCGGTTAGGTGGTGGCGATGGTGGGGGACGGGGAGGGGGTCGGCCGATTGCCTTCAGGTCTAGACTGGGATCAGCGGATTGAAGGACAAATTTTTGTTTTATCCCAATCTGTGCCAAAATATTATTAATTTTTTTTTATTCATATACATTTTGCTTCATGAATCTAAGTATTTCCGACCGAGATCCATTTTCCAGAATGAAATGTTTTCTTGGGTGTAATGGTGGGATGGTGGTTGTGGTTTTGGGGGGGGGGGCCCCCCCCCCCCCCCCCCCCCGTCCTGCCAAAAAAAAATCGACCGTGGTCGTATTGCATGTCTGAATGTTTACACCTATTTAATAGAACCTATGTTCTCTTTTATTTCATTTAATAATAAGAGCGTATTCGGAGCATTGGTTATGATGGCTTCTGCGCGTAGCGACCGTGTCCTCCGTTCTTGAACTGCCGCTTTACCTGTCCCAACCACTGTAATCCTATATGGGCCGCGAGCTCATGATTTTTTAGCATAAGCAGTTATTGTATTTATTTAAATTCTTGTTTTTTTTAATATTGAATTTATGACTAAATGTGAACGAAATCTTGAAAAATTAAGGGGAAGGTGCAGGGATAAACAAAACAACTGAAGGAGATGCGCTGATAGAATGAGCGAAGCGAACGAAATCAGAGATTGTTAGCCAGTTTGTGCAAAAATGGGATTGAAGCAACTTAAGCAGACGGTGTAACCTTATGTACGTTCACAGTCCTATGAAAGTTGTGATATTCACCCAAAACCAAAACTGGTAGAAAAACCCGCCACGTTTTCAAAAAAGGTGGTTCTTTGAAGGTAGTGATATCATTCCAATAGGGAAAGGCCGCCAGGGTCAATCCTATTAGCCAAGTTGATCGCATCCAATAATACTTTGTACAGCGAGTAGCAATCTTCAAGTTTTCATTAAACTTCCGAACTATTAGTCGGTGCGATTAACTTGGCTAATAGGTTTGACCTTGGCGGCCTTTCCCTGACGGAATGATATCACTACCTTCAAAGGCCGACCGTTTTTGGAAACTTGGCGGGTTTTTCTACCAGTTTTGGTTTTGGGTGGATTTATTTTATTTGGCAGAAGCTGGAAGGAATGCTGGGAACTGTTGTACAAAATCAAAGACGGTCTTATATTCGTACTGTCAGGCCACTGCTCTCATTGATAACCACCCCGATACTTTATCATTTCTGCGAAATGCTGTGGTAAGGAATTGCCTTCCTGGTTATGCTGAGAGGCTTCTATGCCTATAGCTTTGTTCAGAAAGTGCAAGAATCTGACAAATACTTGCGTATAGCTACAACAGACAGTTAATGTGGGCACGGACTGGCCATAGTGCCACTGTGCCATGCCACAGTCACCCATTTGGGTGCAGCTTCCCCTCCCCCAAAGAAAATTTAATGTCACATTTCCGACTACTTTCCTGGTGGTGACTGCTCGTTTCAGGAAATGAGCTCTCCCCTCCCCCTCCCCATTCATGGGCATTTTTAATTTTCAAAACCTTTTCGCATTCCCCCCCCCTGCCCCAACAAACACACACATGGAGCTAAAGAGTAATTTCATTAAAGCAATAAATATTAACTCAAAAAATACGTTCCTTGAATTAGGGGAACGTGCTTTTAAAAAATGAACTCCGAAGCTAGAAATAACTATAGAATAACGAAAGAAGGAATAGCTGCTGGGGTTCGGCTGGGACTCTGCTTGAGGAGCTTAAGGTGCTCCCCCAGATCTCCTAGGACGGAGAATCATCACTTAACCAGGAGTATGTTTCTGGCTTTCGGGTATAATTTGTGATGACATGTCATTACTACAGGGTGTTTAAAAAAAACGCTACACGTCGAATTTTTCTAAGTCCAACAACCATTCCACGTCGCTATAACCCTTATCCCTGTCCTCATGTAAAGAAATCAAGAAAGTTATTCCGGATCTCAGGAAAGAAAGCTCTTATTTGCATTTCAAATAAGAACGCAAAAGGTAGCAAAAGCGTGGGACAACCCTGGTTGGTGGGGGGGGGGGTAAAATAAAACAATAAAAGCCCATAATTAGATTTCCAGTTAAAAGAAATAAAAACATTTAATTGGCCATCAAGCAAAACAGCTAAAATAAAGGGTTTTGCAGTATTTGGACTCCAATGATAACAACGCAAAAGGAAAAAACGCATGTGGCAACCCTGGATGATTTGGGGAAGCCACTTGTACGGCGGCAGTACAGCGTAGCTTCTGCGGCGTAGCCATGAAATTTTATATACCCCGCACTAGAATTAAAATGAAGAG
>JAHWFP010109861.1:0-11793 GCA_023313725.1 Lithobius niger | reverse complement strand
TTTTTTTAATAAAATGTTTTTATCAAAAGTATCAAAAGCTTTTTTTAGATCTATTAAGACAATTCCAATATATTTTCCGTCATTTAACCCTGTTGTTATTAGGTCGTTTAATTCTGATAATAAATCGTTAGTTCCCATATTTTTTCTATATCCAAATTGTGATGACGTTAAATTTTTACAGTTATTAAAAAACTTCCATATTTTATTTACAAAAAATTTTTCCAGAATTTTATCAATAATGGACAATAAAGCAATTGGGCGATAATTATTTAGGTCTTGTTTATTTCCCTTTTTATGTATTGGTCTTATAATTTGTATTTTCAACTGCTCTGGCCAAACTTCATGTGTGATCATTGCATTTATTAGCTTACATATTGCTTTTGCAGTATTTTCTTTAGTTTGTTTTATGTGATCAGTTTTTATTTTATCTATTCCCGTCGCATGTGTATTATTTAGATCTGTTATAATATTTATTATTTCCTTCTCTGTTGCTTCTTCTAAATACATAGTCTGTTATTAATAATAATAATAATAATAATAATAATAATAATAATAAATAATAATAATAATATATGCTTTATTGTACAAGTTATATAAATAAATAATAATAATAAATTTATTGCGTTTGTCATTGCCATTGAACATTTTTGTTTTTTTTATAAGTTCCTCTCCATGCTAATGGATTTATTTCCCCCCTATTTTATATAGTGTGCATTATTTTACAGGTTAATTTTTATGTGTTTGTCCTTCTGAATATCAATTGGAAATAGCTTTTACAAATATGTGAATTGCATTTATAGTTAATATTTAAATAATAATAATAATAATAATAATAATAATAATTAATTTATTTATTTATTTTTTTTTTTTTTATTCAGTATAAATATACACACATTTCATGTGCATGCACGAAGCTCAAAGAGCTTGTATGTGCACTGAACATATCCAAAACCTAATGTCATAACAATTTCATAACATGTTTATTTTTTACATCATATTTTTCAGATTTTAACACACACACACACACACACACAAATAAACAAATACTAAGTCAATAAGCTAACGAAGATGCAATTTAAGTTTGATCAATTAGACCTAATAATAGTTCAGCATAAGCCAATTCTTAATTTTTTTTTTGATATTAGATCTGGTTAGGGTCTGTCTGATATCCAATGGTATTTCATTTAAAATAGTTGGAATATTATATTCCAGTCTTCTTTTGCCATAGGAGTTTCTCCAAGATGGTATTTTGAGCCATGCTGCATGATTTCGTACATGTCTTAAAATTTTAGTCTGATATGTTAAATCAAAAAAATTATTCGTTATTACTGTCAATTTAAAAAGTAATGAGAAGTTCATTAGGCTGTATTTCTTCAGAATATCAGTAGTTGACATTTTTTGCGTAGATCTAAATAATGCTTTCGTTGCTATATTTAGTACTTTTTGTAGATTTTCGATGTAGTTATCCGTAGTTGATCCAAAAATTGTACATGCATATCTGACATATGACAGAATCCAAGATTCATAAAGTATTTTTTTTACTTCGATCCCAAAGCAATTGTTAACCTTATATAGTAGTGGTATCATTTTCCTAATTTTGTTTTTAATATTTTCAATATGTGTATAAAATTTCCAACTTTCATCAATTTGAAGTCCCAAGTATCGAAGGGAGGATACCTGTTTAATCCTAGGGCAACTGTTACACTTAAAAATTTCAAGGCAATCCTCTTTATGCGAAAAAATACCACACTTTAATTTTTCAGTGTGAGATGTAGATACATGCAAAAAGTTGGTTTTCTCATTGTTGATGTAAAGTTCGTTATCATAAAGATATTGATTAATATTGTTAAATTCGCTTTGTAAGTTTTTTACCATTAAATTTTGTTTTTTATGGATAAAAACAATGAGAATATCATCAGCATATAGGGTGATATGACATTTATGGATTCTTTCAGTAATATCATTTATGTAAATTAAAAATAACATAGGACCAAGAATTGAGCCCTGTGGTACCCCATATTGAACCTTAGCCCATTCACTTTGTGAATTCGCAATTTTTACACAACTTTGTCTGTTGTTCAGATAACTTGCTAGAATATTTAATATTTTTCCACGAATACCAATATTGTAAAGTTTATTATGCAGTATTTTATTGTCAATTGTATCAAAGGCCTTTTTCAGATCAATAGAGATTAGGCCCACATGATTACTATTATCTAAAGCATTAAGTATTTTATTATTAATGACATTTAGTCCATTTATAGTCCCAAGTCCCTGTCTGAATCCATATTGAGCTTTATTCAGAAGTTTAAATTTATTTAAGAAATTAGAAATGCAATTAGCAAAATATTTTTCAATGATTTTATTAAGAACTGGGAGTAAAGAAACAGGCCTGTAATTACTGTAAAAATTTTTTTCACTTTTTTTATATATAGGTCTTATAACTTGCTTTTTTAGGCTATCAGGCCAAATTTCAGAATCAATAATTGCATCAATAAGTATCTTCAAGAATTCTGCTGAATTTTCCTTATTATTGACAAAATGTTCCAATAAAAAACCATCATATCCACAAGATTTTTTTAAGTTTAAATTTAACATAATTGTGATAATATTTTGGGTGGTTGGTTTTACAACTTGAAAAGAATTAATACATGTGCTTGTATTTCTTGTGTTTGAAGTTTTATTTTTTGTTTTAGAAGCGTTATCTTTGTTTTTTTTGTAGTTTCAATAGTGGTACTTCTTGGTCAAAGTATTTGGCAAAATTGTTACAAAGCATTTGTGTATTATTTTCTTTGAAATTTTTTTTTATTTGTTCATCTAAGTTACCATTTTTTTTCTTACTGAGTCCACTTATTGTATTTATTTTATCCCAAATTTTTTTACCATCATGTTTATTTGTTTCAAAGAATATTTTGTAGTATTCTGCTTTGGCAACCAGAATTTGTTTTGTAATATTTTTCTTAAGTGCTTTGTATTTTTCTAAGTCCTTTACATTAGGAATTTTTGTTTTAGCAATTGTATTCCAAAGTTTATTTTTTTCGTTAATTATTTTCAATAGATCAGAGTTCATCCATTCCTGTCTTTGTTCATTTTTATTTTTATTTATTTTTAAATTTCTATGAGACTTGGTGATAGTATTACTATTGTAAATATTTTTAACCACAGTTTCAATTTCATTGTAAATATCATTAGGTCTACTAAGTTTGTGCAAATAATTCCAGTTATAATTTTTAAGCTGTAAATTAACACCTTTGTGATTGAGTTGCTGATAATATGTACTTTTCTGTACCTGTTCATTAGGCGAGTATTCTTCACACCAAATTTGAATTGCCGTGAAGTAATGATCCGCAATTTTTATTTTTATTACAAAGGAGTTATATAAAAAATGTTGAAGTTTGCTGTAAATTAGGTCGATACAGGATGTTGTAATTCTGTTTTCTCTAAAATCAACTCTGGTGGGGGAATTTATATGTGTAGTAAGGCCTAAAGCTGCCATTGTATTTTCAAATCTTTCAATGTCATATTTTTCATTTGGATCTTGATGGCCTTCTAAAATGTTAAAGTTAAAATCTCCTAATAAAAGTATACTGTTATTTATATCAATATTTTTAACATATTCTTTAATCTTCTTAATGAAATGTTGTCTACTTGCAGAGGGTTTTTTATAAACAGTTATAATTTCAAATGATTTGTTGTTAAATTCCAATATACTAGACATAATTTCATTTTCATCAATTTTTACCTTTTTACACACAACATTTTTAACTGTATTTTCGTTGAAAAACAACAGTATTCCTCCACCTCTTTTTTTCTCCCTGCAGTTTGCAAATTGAACATAATTTTTAATTTGGTAAAGAGCACTTTCGTTTTCTGTAATGTTTACTTCAGTAAGGGCAATCACATCCCATTGAATATTAGCGGTATAGAATTCTGCCAACCAGGAATCCCAGTGTAGCCTACAGCTACGAATATTTGTATGAATGCACTTAATATTTTTAAAGGTGGAGCAACAAAAAAGAGCCTCTAAATCGTCGAAATTTTCGCAAATGTCATTGATGTAGTTGTCATCAGTATTATTTACGTTTCTGTTGAATTTTTATTATTTATTTCTTGATGGGATGTCAGATTCGTCGTATCAGCTCTTTTTTCTTCTGTTTCTTTTATATCTCTAACGATTGCTAAGAGATCTTCTTCTCCTTTGATTGTAGTAGATTTTCGGTCTTTTTCATCTTGTTTTACCTGTATCTTTCCGTCCTTGAACCATATAAACTTGTGGGTTGGAATAAGAGCTTGTTTTGTTTTCCATAATAGAGTTTTGTAAAATGGGGTCAAATGTTCATTAATAAAAATACGATCTGTATTCTCATTTCCAAACACATCATTGTTGTTCAGAAATTTCTTGTTTTTATTGTTCAGCCACATGTCCCTGTCGGTCCTGTTTTTGAACTGTATTAAGATAGATGGAGTTTTGTTATTTTTCGACGGCAGTCGGTGAGCCTTGTCTATCTTGTTTTCGTTGAAATCTTTTAAGTCAAGTGCATCAGCAATTCTGTAGATTGTGTCCCGTAAGTTTTCTCTTGTTTCTGTCTCTACCCCAAAAATTTCAATATTCCGGTTACGGTTATACTGTAAGCTTTCTTCTTGCGTTTGTTTCAAGGTTTTAACAGTATTTTTAAGATCGTCCATTTCTTGCGGGTATATCTCCTTGTTGTCAATGTTATCCTTATCAGTTGCTTGTTTTTCACTTTTTTTTTCTAGTTGGTCAAGTCTTCCTTTTAAGATTTTATTGTTTTCTTTCACTTGTTTTAACTCTTCTACCACATCATCATATTTTTTGTTTACGAAATCAATGCTTTTCAATATTTCAGCATTATTTTTAAGTACAGTTTTCAGTGTTTCGTCAATTTGGTTTAATTTTATGTTGATTGATCCATTTTGCTTCATAAGGTCCTTATTTTCTTTTTCCAATGAGTTACACCTACTATTGTGTTCTTCCATTAGTTTCAATATTCTGTCATTTGAGATTTTGACACCATCGATTTTTTTTTCAAAACGGCCAATGTCATCTTCTAGGTGGTGGGGTGGGGGTGGGTAGTCTTCCTCAGTAGAGTACAATTCATCATCCTTGTCTGACCCTTTTTTGCCATTTTTTGCCAGTCTGCACCTTCGGCATATCCAAACTTTCTTCTTTTTTTCCCCCATTGTCGCAATTGTTGACTCTGAAAGACCAGAGCATTTTTTTTTCGTGATGGATTTTTCCACTGCAGTTTGCACAAATTAGGAATACATCATCCTCAAGTGATAACTTGTTCTCACACTCTCCACATCGAGCCATATCCAGTGTAAAATCAAAAAAAGAAAGAAACAAAAAGAAGTGAACTGTCCCTGTTCAACTTCCGTATTTAACAACGATCGCGTCGCACCAAAATTCAGGTTAACACCCACAGACTTCCGTAGAAAACACTCGCGTTGACAAGACGTTTGAGCAGATGTTTATGCTTCTAATTTTCAAAATATGCATTCGAAGAACTCACGGAATGTCTTAAAATGTTCACTGAAACTTCATCCATCCAGTCAGCAGCAAGAATCCCGTCGATGGCACTTAAAAGTTCATAAAAAATACATTATTTTCAGGACCCAGTCCATGCGGCCGACACACCTCCTAGCCTCCAAGCCAGCCAAAAAAAAAAAAAAAAAAAAAAAAAAAAAATAATAATAATAATAATAATAACAGTTTCAATCACTTCATGGTGGTAGGAAAACAGAAATGCGGTGAGCCAATAAAACCGTTACCTATATTGGTTGTTTGAGAATAATCGGCATAAGATTTTCAGATGCTAATGAACAATGGAACCCATGCACTGTGGACTGGTTTACAGTATATTACTGAGCGCATTCCAAATACGGACCACCCTAATAGAAAAAAAATTTCGTGAGTATTATGGTTAGAAACCTGCCTCATAAAATGGGAGGCTCACAACAGTAAGACCTGCAAAATCTTGAATGTCAAAATCAGATCAAACTTTATACGTCGAAACTCAAGTATTTTCAGGCCAGTCCGACTGAGACGTTCCGAATAATTTAAATCCTGAAACCCAGGAAGAGTCTTTGTAAGGCTTTACTGAACAACCTCAAGTAGGATAATATCGCCTACCAGATGTGGTGACCACACAGGGGTCGCGTATTCTAAGAATGGCCTCACAAAAACGTTGATGGCCCAAACTTTGGTGTGCCAGTGCACCAAAGTAAACCATTTATTTACAATACCTGCCTGGCGATAGTCCTGACCTGAGATTTAGGGAGTGGAGTGAAGACTTCAGGTTCTATGAAAACCCCACACTGAGGTCTCTAACCTCCAAAACCGCAGGCAACGTAGACTGTTCCAGACGAAACACAAGCATCCCGATTTACCTACATGAGTAGTGGTAAAATGCGATATTCGGTTACATATATACCCCCACTTCCAGTCACCTGATAAAAGTGGGAATAATGATGCACTTCCGATCATCTGTTGAAAAGTGGGGGTTCCATTTTTCGTTAATCTGGAGGAGGGTGGAAAAGTGCTTTTTACTATCTGTTTTCCGGCTTTCGTCGATCTGGAGAAGGGTGGGAAAATTACTTTTTACTTCCTCCTATGATGTCACTTCCGGTCACGTGATCAAAGTGGGATAATGATGCGTTTCCGGCATATGATGAAAAGTGGGGAGTGTCAGTTCCGGTTTTCGTCAATCTGGAGGAAAGTGCCTTTTGTTACCTTTTTTTATTCTTCTTCAATATGGAGGAGGGTAGGAAAGTGCTTTTGCTATCTTCTATGATGATACTTCCGATCACATGATCAAAATGGGGGTAATGACTTCACTTCCGGTCATGTGATGAAAGTTGGGGCGTCACTTCCGGTTTTCATCAATATGGAGGAGGGTTCCTTTTGATACCTATTTCGTTTTTGTTGATGTGGAGGGTGGTGGGAAAAATGTATTTTTTCTTTTTTTGTGGAGGGTATCACGTGTAGGGTACTGCCTGGGGAACCCACATCCCTAACTGTTTTGCTCATAGGTGAGGCCAAGTACGAGCGGGATATCATGCATGGGGCCAAATTTCGCTCCGTTTTGCTCTAGGACAAACGGTTACCGAGTTATAGGCATTTTAAACAATTTCGGAAATAGAAACTGAAACCTGGGGAAAAATGGCGGCATTTCCGGTTCCGGGCCAAGATGGAGGTATTTGCGGTTCCGCTTCCCACAGGATGTGATGTCATTAAAAATGGTGGCACTTCCGGTTTACATGGGGAACCATCTTGTCTGTCTGTCCTCTGAGTCTGCCAAATTGCATTTTCCTACTACTCACTTCCTGTTGTGACATCACTTCCTGTATGACGTCATTTCCTGTTATGACATCACTTCCTGCATGACGTCACTTCCTGTTATGACATCACTTCCTGTATGACGTCACTTTCTGTTATGACATCACCTCCTGTTATGACATCACTTCCGGTTATGACATCACTCCTTGGATTTGTACTACGTTTTTGTTTTTTGTGTGATATTAGCCTTAGTGACGCGTTGAGTTTAGGTGATATTAAAATACCTTTAAACAATCAATTGAGGAGCCAAGTTGCAAACCATGGTATCTAACATTTTACGAATAAATGGCGCCAGCTATCGGTGGTTTTTGGTACTATTATAGTTCATGTCATTTGAAAGTGACATGTGCAAACTGTGTTATGACCCGCGTTAATGACATCTTCACCCGATAGTGAGTTTCAAAGCATGGTATGTAATATCCACCAATCAGCATTCGCGAAGTCCGTTGTTTCAAGATGGAGGTCATCAACAACGCCGAAATCCATGAAAGCTTCGTAATTGTTTAAGAAATCTGGCCTGGTAAGGCACGGAAGGTGTCAAAGAAACCCACAACAATTGAAGATGAACGTATTTAAGACTGACAGGTAATTCTTAAAAAGTGTAATAATTATAAATACATCACAATGAGTAATAACGCTCACTATAGTCGAGAGCGCTATCAGACGACTCGTATGGCGGGACATACGAATGTTCTAGTCTAATGCACAGGGACTCGTCACAAAATACGAATAGACCGGCACGGGTCCCTGTGATGAGTCCCTGTGATCTAATGTTGCATTGCTGCGATTACTCATGTGCCGAAGCTTCGCTACGAATATTTTACGACTAGATGCAAATTGTGGCACATTATATCTTTAGGGCCTACTAATAATTATTGATTCGTGCCCAGATTATGTATGACTAAATTGATAGTTGTTAATAATGTACGCGAAAATATCTATTTCGTTCATGCTTTTCGGCGATTCGGTTCGTGTCTGAAATTTTTTGGATAAACGTGGGTTTACCGTGCCCCCCCCCCCCCCCAATCGTGCATATCGTTGGTAGCACTATGACTAATCGCAGGGGCGTACGCAAACTTTCAAAAGGGCGGGGGGGGGGCACACTTGAAAAATTTGGGCAATTATTGCAAACGTTTGTTGATTAATTTTTTTTTCTTGGAGTTTCTTGCTGCCATGCCCCAGTTTTGTGGACATGAAAAAAGCATCTCGGCTTAAAAAAGGACATTTTGGGTTAATGTTTGTACGCCTTTGTCTGGAGGATGACTATGCTGAATTTGTGTAGAAAGAGAAAAATGTTTGGTTGCAAAAGATGGTATATTGCCTAATGATCAGCAAAAAATGGTATCTTCATTTTTAAGTTGTTGAAAAAATGGTATCAATTTTTTATTTTATTTTCATTATGATGTTAAATAGACGTAACAACCAATACTACATAATTCTACAGTAAAAACATATAGATAAATTGTTTGCATTCGTTTTATTCGGTTTTTTTGGATTTATCTCATTTCACCATAAGACGTAGATTCCACGGTTTGCAACTTTGCTCCTCAATTGTTATTATTTGGGGAGAGTGTCTTGAACCAAACTCTGTTGTATTGAGAGTTATAGTTGATTTTTAAAGTACATTTTTGTAAGTTTATACCCATAACCGTTACGGTCAGTCCAGTGAGTTAAGTGTCAAAACAAAATTCGAGAAAATTCAGTCCAGATGTAGTTCTGGACTCGAACACATGGCCTCCCAGCCATGGTGTAGTTGGGCAGGGCTACATGCACCGTATCATATGTGCAACTTCTAATATGTCGCACATAGCCCTGCCCAACTGCGCCAAGGCTGGGAAGCCGTGTGGAAGTCCAGAACTGCATCAGGATTGAATTTTCTTCAACAGATCTTTCCTTGTATAGGGAAAATATTTCCCATGATGCATCACACCAATAAAGTTGGCACAGTTCTAAAAAAAAAAAGTTGCCGCAGTTCCAAAATAATTTTCTTTTGAGGAGGGGCCCTTATATGTATAAGGCGAGATCAGACGAGGAAAATTCAGTCCAGATGCAGTTCTGGATTCGAACACACGGCCCCCTAACCCTGGTGCAGTTGGGCAAAGCTACATGCACATATGAGTAGGGAATCTCCAGTACTGTCTCCCATCTCGGGTGGTAGTAATTCCCCTCTAGGGTGGCAGTAACTCCCCTTTATGAGTTGGTAGTAACTCCCCATTTGGGTGGTAGTAATTCCCCGTGCCGTGTAGGGTCCGCAAATAAATTTAACAAAATTTCCATTTTGTTTTGTTAGTCCTACATAAGGAATATTAATTTTTTTTTTAATGTGTCTGCTAGATTCTAATTCGTCTTTTTTAGGAGCTACAATTTATCTCCTCATTTTTTCCTCGTGTTTTTTTGGAAAATTATTTCGTATATAATAAAAGAATAAGAATAAAAGGAATGAACGATTTTTCTTTCAAGAAAAAGAAAATGAATTCAAAATCATCTTTTACGTGTGAATACTGTGGAAAGGTCTACGCAACTCAGCAAGATTTGATCCATCATCTTCCCACCCATCGATCCGATCTTCGACCAGAGTGTTTACTCTTCGAAAACGAGTTGAAAGATATTGAAGGTGAAGTAAGGTGCAAGTTGGTGCATGATGATACGCATCGAATTTATTTCCGTAAAATTGAATGTCTCGATTCATCTCGAGCGCTCAATCTACTGTATTGTCCGCTTAAATATCTAATCACGACTTGCTTGGATCAACTGACCAATTGTAAATTTCAACTGTGTTTAGAGGCAGATTTTACCAGGGATTCCAACACCGTGCGAGCCTATTTCTGGTCCCTCTATACAGCTATTTACAATGAATCTGATGTGTCGGAAATCTTGGAGGATGCTTGCAAAAAAATACAACAGTCAGTCGAAACTTTCGAAGAAAAAGGTAGTGGTTGGCGCTTTTTGAAAGTTTGGGGTATAACCGTCAAAGTGGCAAAAATCAATCCTTTTTGCCCTAGTTCTTTCTTACCCTTGCCGAGTGCATTACGCAAAAAAAGCGAAGTTATAGTGAATGTGGAAAATTCTGACGAAAAGTGCTTTCTATATTCCGTTTTAGCCGCTAAAATGAAGTGCTACGAAACCGAAGTTAAATATTACGAACCATTTTTGAATACCGTAGACCATTCCATGTTGACGTTCCCCGTGAGTCTACGGCAAATTGATTCCTTCGAACGAGTCAACAATTTGTCCATTAACATAATTTCTTACAAGGGATCGATAGGGTTACACCCGGTGAGAGTGAACAAAAATATGGAAGGAGAACTAATTGACCTGTTACTCATAGCCGACGAAAAAGGAAATACTCATTACTGCGCCATCCTCGATATTGATAGGGTACTCCGATTTCGAGGTGTTGGAAGTAACAGGAAATTTTACTGTCGTAACTGCTTCACTGCCTTTGGTAAAGAACAATTCATGATGGAGCACACCAGTAAATGTGTGAGATTGAATAGGGCTCAAGTACTCACTTTCTTACCACCCGGCGCTAACACGTTAAAATTCCTACACTACGATAGACGCAATCCTCATCCTTGGGTAATTTATGCAGATATCGAATGTATGCTCAGACCCGTGCAAACTAGTAGCACCGATCCATCCTCGAGTTCGTCTACTAAAGTCAGTTTGCATTCGCCTACTAGTTTTGGCTACGTCGTTGTTGGTCCAGAAAATGAAATCGTGAGTCAAAAATTCTACCTCGGCGAGGACGCGGTGGATAAGTTTTACGAATGTATGAATAGCGAAATTCAAAAGTTTGCCTCGATTATCTCACGACCGAAACATCTGATGATGACTGCCGACGATGAAATTCAGTTCTCGAAAACCGATACTTGTTACTACTGCAACAAAGTCATCATCTCCAATAAAGTGAGAGATCACTGCCACTTCACGGGAAAGTTCAGAGGTGCTTCTCACGTAAAATGCAATCTGGAGGCTAAGACAATAAATACTATCCCGGTCGTCTTCCACAACTTGGAAGGTTACGATATGCATCTACTGATTTCTGCGACAGAAAACTTCCCTTCGGGAGTAGATGTTCTTGCTAGAAACACCGAGCGTTTCATGAGTATGACCATTACGCGGTACTTTTCCTTCGGTGGAAAGGACCTTTCGGTAAGGTTGCGGTTTTTAGATAGTTATAGTTTCCTATCTTCCTCGCTCGAAACTTTGGCTAAAAACCACAAGAAAGATCGACCTTTCCCCATCTTAAAAACTGCTCTCGATTCGGTAGACTGGTTCGAGCCAGAAGCGAAAAAGGAAGAAATCTTGGATTTATTGACGCAAAAAGGCCACTACCCGTACGAGTACGTGCAGTCTATGGATGTGTTTGAGGACCAGGAATTACCTCCTAAAGCGGCATTCTTCTCCTCTCTACGAGGTGAAGGCATCAC
>JAHWFP010109858.1:10748-29461 GCA_023313725.1 Lithobius niger | reverse complement strand
TTGTGTACGAAGACTGATAGTCCGAAATGCAACGTCAAATGTAGTCATGCTGACTACGAAATGCTTGTTGAAAAGAAAATAATAACGATAAAATGATGAGAGGACTCCTAAACAACATGAACCAAACAGTGAAGTCGAGCGAACGCTGGATTGATTCACTGGCTCTCTTATTTTTTGTATACCAAAATTGAAGCAAACCAATGAAAAATTATATTGCACTCCCATGAACTAATAACACAAGGTACGTGACTGAAACCAGCAAAAACACCGCGTACATAAAAAAAAATAATTAAATTCCGCCAATTTGGTAAAATTCAACCTTGCCTTGCTGTTATTATACCTAGAGTAATTTTTGCACAGGCTAGCTAGTTCCATTTACCCCGGAAAAAGATAACCGAAGTCAACACATAAACCACGAACAATGCGACCAAGCACTGCACAAGGGTCGACACCATTTGGTATCAAACTTTGTATGACTTGCTGAGTCATCTTACATATATCGCAAACATTCACCACTCATAATGGTACCGTCAACAGTTTGTTGTAGGCTGAAAATAAGGCTTTTCTGTACTGATTTTCGATGTATTTAGTTATTTCGTTATATTTACATATTTTTTTTTTAAAGATATCTCTCCGAGTTTTATACTATGGTCTACAAACAGTCAATAATTTTTCATAGGTTTTCTTTACAATTTTCTGTAGGTTTTGAAGGGGTCTTGGAAGTAAGCGTTAACGATTTGACACGGACGGAATTTTATTACAACCAGATTTAGCAACATTTTTTCATTGCATTATGAATTGTGCTTGTTTTTTAGTGAAACTCTAAGACATTTTCCAAAAAGATTCAACTTAAAGTTTCTCAAGCGATCGGTCTTATAACAAATCGTTTCGAATTAGGTTTACAGGCCGACCCTCTTTTTAGTAGTTGTAGATTGTTTCCAGTGAACTTACATGTCTTGAACTGTTTTATCATACACACCATTTTTTTTATTACACTGATTCCTTTTGTAGAAAAAAAAATTAGATCTCCACTCGAGCTGAAAAATGTTTCGTGCTTTATTTGTGTAGCACAGACCTCTTCAGTAGTGGTTCAAGAGTTACACGTGTTGGGTTTGTATCAGACGTTTTTATCAAATTTTTATTCATGATCTTAGTTGCAAAAAAAAATGACCTAGGCTAGACGGAAGGTTCTGTTCATCTCTAGGCTAATTGAAAAATAACGAACTCAGGATAAAACAAGTTGCTTGCGTACCTCATTTTGAAGGGCAGTTATAAGTCCTCTTATTTCACATTAGTTTTTTTTTGTTGCTAAAAAGCCTCTCAGTACACAACTTGTTGGCAATGCAACACTTTTTTTTACCACCAGCAGCCTATGCCACTCGTAATTTTTTACTGTCAACTGTTAGTCTGTTTGACGAATAGGCAGTGTTAAAAAGTCGCTGGGCTTGAAGTCACTCGGAAAACAGCCTTTTTACAATGTTTATAAAAGACGATTATTGTGTATAGTGTAAAAATACCTTGTGTTTTATACCTTTTAAAAAGATGAGGAGGGTGAGAACCAGTCCAAAATATGTTTTAAAAAAAGACAGTTATAGTCTACACATATACGCTATGATATATAATGCTCTGAGTTTTTAAGGATCCTAACGTGATGACTATTAAGATTATTAAAACGTACACTTATTTTTCCCATATAGGGAATTTTAGACTCTATTCTAAAAACTGAAGTTCTTTTAGGACACTGCTAATTTTTTCCTTAGTACATTACAACTTTGCTAACTTGAAGCCATTCTCGAACATTGTTAGGCTTTTAGAGTCACAATCTTAAAACATATTTTTTACGGATCTAACCATTCAACAATGGTTGAAATTCTTGGGGTATGAAGAGGAAAACTTGTTATAAGTGCGCCATCGATAGCCTATTTTACCTCGTGGTGCAGAAAACAAAAAGCCCCTATTGGTTGGACCTTTACTGTACTAAGGTCTTGATATACATGCGAAAGTTGTAATGTTTGAAAAACAGAGTACTTTTTGAGGACGCAAGGACTGTCTGGAGGTGAAAAACATATTGTAACGCCTACACAACTAACAAAATTTACATCACTTCACTAAATTCTGTTAACCTGAAATTCGGTCAGATTTGAATTTTCGTAAAAGATCTTAAGCTACCAGGTTAGAGTCTGAATTAGGCCTGACTGATTTTTTTAACGAAGCGGCTAAGAACTGATCGATAGTAAAGTATAAAGAAGCCCAATTCCTACTTTATCTATATCTATAGTGGCTTTAAAATGGTATTTCTGTTGGTTAGTTTTTTAAATCTCCCTCGATGGTGAAAGTCGTAGCCCTAACATTCTTTTAGGACACATGATTTCAGTTTTTGATGATAAAACTCGTAACAAGCTACTGCAATGTTTTTTTTTTTACTTTTTAAGATTGAATACAACGGTAAGGTTTTCATAATCTAAACAGTACAACAACATTGTTTGCAGAAAAAAGTGTGCATTTAAAACCCTCGCTTTTAAAAGTTTTAACTTAATTCAAATCTGTAGTAGTTTAACAAATTGACGATTGTGTGAAAATTCAACAGACCTTAGCGAAATTGTTACTCGATAGATAAATATGGCTTAGGGTAGTCTAATATTACTACTCGCCTTGGGGGTCCCCACTTGCAAGCCGACCCTGGTGTGATATATATGTCTTAGTTGAATATATATTTCCATGAAATTCTGTGATTTGTAGATTTATTTCTACTCCAAGAAAAGTAAGTGTTGGTGGGGAATTCTATTTATCGTTACGGTTGCCCTTTTACTTTTTCCTATACGTATGTAAAATAAAAAAGAGAAAAACAAAAAACCGCCTTTAATGTCGTCTATCCTACACGTAGGCTACAAAGTAAAAAGGCCTATCTTTTCTTCTGGTGAGTATTGCTTGAGTAGACTAACTCGCTTTTTCGGATTGTTAAACTGTAAATTAAAAAAAAAAAAACAGCAGCAGGTTAATGAAAAATTGACAAAAGAGCTTAACTTATCTTTTTTTTTTTAATTTACAACCACTTACCTTTTTCGAACTGAACTGGTGATTCGACGAACAGCGGCGAGTTGATGTTTTCTGGCGCTCGTCACGCAATTTTTAATTTGCTAAATTGCATTGTTTCAGTTGAAGCTCTGTCCACCAAATCCTGTTCGGTTCTTTTCGTACGCTCTTACATTAAGGCTGCCCTCGCACTAAGCGGCCAGGTTGCACGGCTGGTGGTTGTCGCGGCCAAAGAACACGCCGTTTTTCATGATAGTTCACGATCACGTGGTGAAAAATGAATACGATGCAAGTGTGGTCGTCCTTTGGCCGTCTGAACACCTCTCGGGATCCTAGTGGCCGCTGCGACTAGGCACTCTATTTCGGTCATTTTTCGATTGGTTAGTCTCATAGTACCGTTGGTCATTGCACGGCTCGAATCATGTGACGACTTTCAAGCAATTGCGAGGCGTGTACTACGTCACGATGTGGCCGCCCATTTCGCTCGAGGCAGTGTTTTTTTGGTGGTTAGCCCGTTTTTTGTCTTTTCAGGTTAAAGGGCTTATACGAAAGGTTTAACGTATAATAGGTAGGTTGTCTTGACATCTAGGTCGCGAGACGTTAACTACACGTCGTTTTTTGACAGTACTGACAGCTTACATATAGCCCGTCACTTTTTGTTTTGACGAATTGAGAGGGAGGAACGATTATTTTGCTTTAATTGGAGGGGTCCCACGCTCTCTTGACAATCGTTAATAGCCGATAAATGTCGTAACTACATTCCTACGCCCATAACAGTATTAACCTCACGACCTCTGGCCCATATACCGTTACGTTAATGGACAGAAACGCGTGACGGATTGGGTCTTTTTACAATAGTCATTCGTTCTTGTCATTGCTGTCTAGCCAATTCAGAGGTCTGAGGGCCGTAGGGGGAGACCACCGTGTTGGGGGGCGGGATTGTTCGTATTATAGCCCCGAGCAATTTTAGACTTACCGATTTTGGACGAGATCCTTACTTCATTCTGTTCTGGGATAGCTACTGTCAACACAGCTCACTAACTATCAACTCTTGGATATTTTTTTTATCCTCCATCGCGTCTCGTGAGTTGTGTGTTTCGTATACTGGGGAATTTAACACGCTTTTTTTTTTTATTGATTTTTTTTTTTAATTGGTTTTTCATGCCTAACCTCCGACATCCTTCTCGTGCAGGAGATCGGTCTGTGGGGGCCACACACTCATCCCCCGCCTGTTACCTTGTGCCCCACTTACTCGCCTGAAAGTGTCGACCCCAAAAACGCTTCCTCAAAGTCCTGGGCCGACCGCCAGTGAACGCGACGAGGTGATTAACTACGTTCTGTTGTTATGTTTTTTTCTTTCTTTCCCTCCTAATAATGCTTTTAGTTTTCTTTCTTTTCTCTCTATTGTAGTTAATCGCCGATATTACAGCTGCAACCTGATATACGTGATCTGTCACTCACGGTACGACCTTTGAAATAACAACATATAGGTTTAAAACTGGTTGTCCTTGGTGTGTGCGTTACGACTTTCTGTAACAACAGATACAAATCTTTTCCATTTTGTTTTTTTTCTACTTTTTTATCAGCTAAGGGTGGGATTCAACAGCCAAGAAGGCGTTCCTAGTTTTTACTTCTACTCTGGGTTGAAGTGTACTAGCCAACTGGAGGAAACAGTTATCGCGAGCGGGCGACGCCCGGATGCGGCAGGGATATGAGGCGGGTATTTAACGTTCAATGGAGGGAAAATGTTGATCCTAGGTGCACATGGGCCGAGCAATAGACCCAACTTTGTGCTGAAGTGTACTAGTCACCTGGAGGAAACAGTTATCCCGGGCGGGCGACGCGTAGATGCGGCAGGGATATCGGGCGGGTATCTAACGTTCAAGGGAGGGAAAATGTTGATCCTAGGTGCACGTGGACCGACCAATAGACCCTAGATGCACGCGCCTACCCCCCCTAGGATTTAAATGTGGTACCCAAAAAGCATGGGGCTCTGTTAGGCTGTAACCCTATACTAGACACCCGGGTGATTATAACTACTTGCCCATATATATATATATATATAAATGTGGAATGTGCATTTAGTGATTGTTATAAACTGTTTGTACTTAAACTGTTGTATCAACGGATGGTAATGATTAGCTGGTTGACACAGTGGATTAGCTTATGTTAGAGACGAGACTAAGCCACAAGTTACCTTTACGCCATTTTGGTCCAGGTTTAATGATTTTTAGGTGTTGAATTGCTCGCCTGCCAGCTGGTACACCTTAAGAAGGTATGGTAGTGAATTCTGAATAAATGTCCCTAAATAAATAAGCTAAATGGGGGAAGAAAAGATTCTAATTAAATTGGCCGAATATGGTTCACATGTGGAATGCTTGGGGTTGATGATTGGAATGCCAGAAAAGGCTTCACTTAGTTACTACCCCTAAGTTGGTCGTTTAGGGCAGGTAACAATTGGCATGAGCATATGGGATACATCAATACATGAATAGGAACATTAAATACATCAGGTTTAGACAATCAGTTGTAGTAACAGACATTATTAAAGGCCAAAGATTATAATATGGTTCTTGCAGGGAAAGGGAGGAAGGAGTAGTTCCAGCCGAGTGTCGCCAGGAGACGGCGCCGCAGGCAGAAGGAGTACCGGAAGCGCACCGACGCACCGGGACCAATGACCAAAGGGCGGGAGCCTCTCTTGGCAGCTCCAACCGACGTGCCGATGCGAAGCCCCGGAACCAATCATTTGTTTTCTGATGCCTACTGGATTTATATTCAAAATAATAATTGTCAACAAATAATGTGTTCAATATTACCTCCATATTATTCGTTATCATGTGCCTTTCTATTGTACCTGACTACCATGCACTTCGAGTCGTCGTAATAAACTATACTTACTTACTATCCTGGGCACAAGGTTCACTGAGGTAGCGCTACAAGGCGGAACTTGAGCGGTCCTGGTGGGGGGGCCCAGGGGGGGGGGGGGGGCAGGGTGACTCTCTACAAAATGCTGGGCACCTAGGTGGTGATGAAGCAACCCGTTCCGCAACAATTAAGCTAAATGAAACTAAATGCTAACCAGTAACTAATATGAAAAAAGAAACAGGGACCACAAACAACGTGAGCAAGTACAGCCCAGTGGTTAGAGTGGGTGGTACAAGGAAAGTTAATCCAATGACCGACTAATCGTATACCTTAAAATAAAAGAGTGTGATTACAGGGGTGCCAATCATCCCTTGGTGTAGTGATGAGTTCTTCTCCCCGATATAAAAATGTGTGCAATGTTGATGTTCAAATTGTGTTATTTCTATGGCTCTATTTTGTTTTTTGGTGGGGGCAGGGTGGGGGGATGGAACGGGGGGCGCTGTACGTCCGAAGTCGGAAAAAAATTTAATTTAGCGACCACGAAGGGGGTGATTTCCCGTATTTAAAGACTAAAAATAAGCCAAAAAATATTTCGTATTTTTGTATCTTGTATCAAGCCTCTTCCCCCAACCACCTCCACCAAATTCCAGAGAAAAGAACCCCTTTACCCCTTCTAGGCGGCACTGGTCTAAGGCCGCGTTTACGCAAGGACAATTTTCTCCCTTACTAGCTTTTACTTGGTCAATACTAAATCTGCTAGCTGCTTCTCGCCTTTGTCGGAGAATGCGGCTTTCAAGTTGTCTATACGTAGTAACCATGGCAACAACGCGGACGCAAATTTCTCCTCGTGCCTCGCGACACGACGTACGATGTTTGCAACGTGACAGCGTCGATTTATGACAACAAGAAAACAATTTTTACTGCAGTACACGACGACGGACAGATTTCTGAATGCCGGCATTCGAAGGTTTGTCTTCGAATCGATAACTCCGAAATGGACGCCTTGTTGGATTTTGAATTCTCGCTGCGAGTAGCTATTTATTCTACCGTCGTTTGATAACTGCTAGAAGCTGTTTTTTTCAGCGAGAATAGCAAATTTTGGAAATAGGGTGAAATGGCAACAATGTTGTAGCAATGTTTAAAATGACTGTTGCACTTTGTGTTTTGTCCGTGTTATTATTTATAATACATTTAATTTGTTGTCTATTACCGCAATCATTGAATACAAACGGGAAATTAATCGTAAATAAATAACGGTTGCCTAGCAAATAGCTGTCGGCGAGCGAGAAGGTCTCTTTGCATAAACGCGCCCTAATAGTCGTATGATGATACGAAATAGATGCGTACGAATATTCACATCATTTATTTATTTATTTATTTAGTTATTTTACCCGTGCAGCCCTAATGTACATACACAGCGTTACGACACCACCTAATGGAGGGCAAAAGGGCGCAAGTGTCCTTCGTTCAAGACCAGTAGTTGAAAGTGAAATTTGTCAAAGGTAGTGTCAAAAGTACTGCAACTAAAAAAATTGTGAAAAATTAGCTTTTTTTAACGTTTCAAAAACTAAGTTTGCTGGCGAGTTGTTTTACGGGCTTCGGCAGGGTTCCCATCAAAATACTGAAATCAATTTCCCTGAGTTTTGCAGGTTTTCCAGAGTAGATGACGTCAATTTCCACGCTCTTTACCGTAATTGTAGGAAGGAATTTTTTTTCCACACATTTTACCAGTTTTGTGTTTAAAGGCTGAAGCTTTTTATAGTTTGTTCCACATTATGCTTTCAGAAAACTGACTGTATGATGCATCGTTTCCTTCACTACGATTGCAAAAACATGTGAATATCACACATGTAGGGTCTACATAGTTACTATTACAGTCTACGAGTGGAATATTTACGTGTTTTTGCACTCAGAACGGCAGGAAACGTGGTATCACACAGTCAGTTTTCTGAAAACATAATGTGGAACAAACTATAGACGGGAAATACATTATGTAAAACTAGTTGCTCCCCGGCGTAACATCAGCCTGTCTTGCCGATTCCCGCTGATTCACCTCGGCTGTAATAGTCAGCACTAGCTGTACCCCCCCCCCCCCCCCCCCGGCGTAAACAAACCAAAATTTCTAGGTGCGACACTGATCCCAGCAAATAAGCGCAGACAACCCTCTTTTTTTTTTTTAACCCCCGCTCTTCCGTCCCTACAAGGGCACACTTTTTTCCTTGTTGCGCAACGTATTCGATCACGATAAGGGTGTATAAATCTAAAAACGCAACGCGCAATTATCACGGAGAGGTTATTTTTTTTTTACGTTCAAAAAAAGGGGAAGCCGGCTCTTTTATAATGACACTAATGGCCCCAATCAATGCCCCAAATCACGCTCCAGCCCAAATTATCGCGGGACAATAACGCATGATTATACGGTACATATGACCTAACAGAAAACCGCAACTTTCGTGACCAATACCAAAAGGCAATGAGGCGGGGGGGGGCGGCGGGCCGGGTAACAAAAAAGAAATGATCGCATTGCTTGCTTGGTAATAATAACTAAATGACAATGACACGCATGAAAGCGTGACTCACGGGAAATCGTGCGTTTGGGGCATTGCATTCCCAACCCTGATCCTTTTTAATGAACACTATTTGTTTCACTGGTATATAAAAAAAAAAACACACACACAAAAAATCTCACGACATATTCTGAATTAACTGCGCAATTTGTTTTAGAACTTAAAGACTGCAAAGCAGGCGACGATCATCCCAGCTTTCGCAATATTGCAGCTATGCTTATTGCATCAACGTGTTCCCTTCTCAGATGTATACAGGGTGGTCCACAAAAAACGAACGACCCGAATCCAACTTTTCGAGTTAGCACCCCCCAGAACCAGGAGAGGACAGAATCTTCCCGTTTCATTAGACTCACTTTCTGTCTTCTCCTGGTTCTGAGGGGTGCTAACTAGAAAAGTTGGACTCAGAAAATTTTGGGTCGTCCGGTTTTTGTGGACCACCCTATAGGGCAGTGACACGACGTAGTATTATTGTGTGTAACTCTATGGTGGAGCCAGCTACTAGGTTAGCTGCAAGGTGCACTGGTGGGGGAAAAAGCAGAGCGTCTTACTGAAGCCAATGCTATTATATTGGATTTCTTAGGCCTAAAACGCGCGATTTTTGTCGATTTGTTGACAGTTGCTGTCATTTTTAAGCAAGTGGAATCTTTATTTTCCAATTACAACCTAAGCAGCATAAGGGTTTGGAGAAAACAACGGTTTTTTAAGCCTACGAAATCCACTCTCAAAGCACCGGCTTGACTATAATCCATTTTCATTATAATGACCAGAAAATATTTTGTTATAATCTAAGGAGTATTTTAGGTTACAAATTTGATGCCTACATAGAAGTTGTTAACTATTTTAGAGCTATCTCGCGCCGAAGTGGTTTAGGGCGCGTTTGCGCCACGACTCGCTGTTGCATTCTCGCACATAGAAGCTAGATATCATCTGAAATTCCAACATGGCGACGGTTTTAGCTCTGCCGGTTCGCAGCGAAAACCATCAATAATTCGAATTCAGAAGCGACTGGGAAGATAGTTTCATCAGGAGGAATACTTTATCTTATTGTCAGGGATTACAAGACTACAAGCATTGACTCAAATGAAGTCGGATTGAGCAAATCCAGGTAGCGCTGTTACCAAATCAACGACTCCCTTGTCCTCGCGATTAAATTCTAGCTGCGAGAATGCAAAGGCGAGTAGGAGCGTAAACGCGTCCTTAATGTGCGGATAGCCGTTGGTCGAGACTAGCTCCCTCTCGGACCCACAAAATCGGGAAACCGTTTAGTCTCCTCGCGAACGGCGCTCTTATTTGTCGGACTCAACCATGCAGGCACGAGGCGATGAACAATTTAATTACGAATTCAAAAAAAAATAATTTTTATACCATTTCTAGCCATTTCATATAGGCTGTTGTCACTCAACGGTGGATCTAAAACCGCAATTTAAATTATGCTCGCATTTTCCTCTTTTTTTGTATGTTTGCTTTTTTGGGGGGATTGATTGATATTTTTTTCTTCTGGAGTTATTCAAAGTAAGTTTTTTAATTATTTAATTAACCCACGAGGGCAAACACGGGGCAGAATTTTTTTCCACTTGCCGAACAGCTTGGTGTAAACAATTTTCACCGTGTAAGAACACTTATAATAATAATAATAATATAATAATAAAATTTGTTGCGATATAACGGGTCTGGCAAGGACTGGGAAGTCACTAACAGCCATCCACAATTACATGTAAATACAATGAACATATTAAGGCCAAGGAATGATGATGGTAGGAGGTTTGGGGACACGAATGCCTTACCACCAAGGTTAGACCTGACAGGGACTCAAGGCCCCCGATGGCATCGCCAAACGTGCAGGACATGGGAAGGGTGTGAAAAGCAGACCTTTCGTTTATCAAGAGCAGATTGACGGGCGAATCCAGCGATTTAAGCTCATTGTAAACCTTTACAACGTATGTAACCAACATGTTTTACTACTCTACGAGCAGCACAGACTCTAAGCAGTGTGTGAGTTAACTACTCCATACAATACTCCATACAAAATAATCAGTCACAGCTGCAACTAGATACGTGAAGCATAAATCAACGCCAATGGAATGAGCGAAGCTTATCTTAAATCGCTAGTTTCGCCCACTCAATCTGCACTTTATAAACGAATGGTCTATGAACGTTTATAAAGTGCAGATTGAGAAGCGAATCTAGCTATTTAAGCACATTGTAAACCTTTACAACGTATATAACTAACACTGTTACTATTCGACGAGCAGAACAAATTCTTAGCTGTGTGACGAGTTAATTCCAAACAAAGCAATAAGTGGCTGCTTCAACTAACTACGTGAAGCATGAACCGCCAATAAAATGAGGGAAGTGTAACTTAAATAGCTGGATTCGCCGGCTCAATCTGCACTTTATAAATGAATGGTCAGCAAGTGGCCCTAAATGGTGAAAGTTGTTTACATTCAAGCAAGAAACCAAACAAGTATGGATTTGGTAGGCAACAAAAATGGGAGCCCTTTGACAGGGCAAAAAATTCGTAAGGTAATTAATACAACACCGTATTTTAGTATCTTGGTCATAAAATACACAAAATCTAAATCTATGCGGCCGTATTATAAGTGTCAAAAATTTACGGTGTCGAAAATTAATACTGGTGCTTTTTTTTCCCCGAGTTTTTCCCCCTGCTAGAGGCTTCCCATCTATACTACATCAAAGCAGTTCGACAAGTGAAAAAAAAATTTCTACCTCATATCTGGCCTTGTGGGATAATTAAAAAGTTAAAAAAATTAATATTTTTTGAATTAGTTTTCCTGAAATCTAAGTCCTAGCAGGAAAATTGTTAAAGTCCTTTTTTAATCCAAAATTTTCTCACGCATCAGCAAGAAAGTTAAGAATAAAGTACTTTAAAAAAATTGATAATATATTTACTTATAACCCAGTTTTGAACCACCCTAGATTCATCATACCATTTTCATAGTTTTCCGATTAATTTTTCTGTGACAAACGTGCAGAATGAAGACTTTAATCTAAGCACTGCACCAAGAAATTACTTATTTCCATTAACAAGCAACCTGAAAGAACGACGTGGAGTCGATGGTGCTTTTCACAATCCACTGTGGCCGACGTCCTGCACAAATATAACGTTGCGAAGTTTTTCAAATGTCCTTTTCGAAGGGATTTGCAAAGCACGGGCACCAGATTGTTCGAAAGTTTGGAGACACGTATGGCTACGAGACGGCGAAGTTTAGGGCAATGCCGAGCCAGCAGTGCGCATCCTGCGTCGGTGACTTTCAAACTGGCACAACTGGAATTATTACACATTGATAAAGATTCCAGTCGACATTTCGTAGCCAGCATTGCTATTCCACCGTCGGTTACATTATCTGAGACGGAAAACATTAAATCTGTTAGTAAACACAGAGAATCGTCAAATGAAGGTCATTGAAGAACGTAAATCCTACATCTAAACGTTTGAGCTGTAAACAGTTTCGTGCCAAACTTTGGACACATTCCTCGTTCAGATCTAATGACGAGATTGAGAAACGAACATCTAAAGTTTCTAAATTACGAAGCACTTGAAGGAGTTCACGACACATGTGCACATTCTCGCAATTGTTACCAATCGCGTGAAACTTCAGCTTTTTCATGGTATTCCTATAGTCAAGGTAGAGGTTGACTAGATCTTCGGGTAGGTGATAAAACGTGAAAGCAAAGCTTGCAATACGGCGATTTCTTTTAAGTATGGTCTTTAGAAAGCTTTCGTCTGAGACAAACTTCACACGAAAGATATTAAGCCGAGTGCTGATATTGTGAGCACAAGAGCCTTTATTCTTGCATTCAGCTGCTAAGCTTCCACAACCTCCCAAGTACAGTTCCTCAAGCTGTGGGAAGCTTCCGATAAAGCTGCAGCCCGCTTCTATTCGTCCTTTGTTCTGAACTCTTAACTTCTAACACTCTGAGAGTATTACAGTAATGTAGAAACATAGTCAAGAAGAAGTCCTCCTTGATAAGCCTGTGAATGTCAATGTAGATCAGACGTAACTCCTGGGTACAAGCACATCTCTGGAGCAATTTTTCAAAAGGCTCAGGTTTCAGATTCTTGCCGTATTTCAACTGGAAAACCTTCAAATCCATGTTGATGACTTCAACATTACAATCAGCGGGACACAGACACTGACCAAATACAGTTAAAGATTCTAGAAATTTGCAGTTTTTAAAAACGGTGTTGAAGCTGTACTTTTTCCTGACCATTGTATTCCAACCGGAATTCTTTCAGCTGTGTCTGCGATCTTCTCCAATTTGTTCTAAGCTATATTGCGTAAGAGAGGTACCCTTTCGCCGATCATCAGATCAACTTTAATAAGGTTAGGGCAATACGTAGAGATTGCATATAGACCTTTCATTGAGCAATGGTAAAGGGTGTGTCAAAACGTAAAGCATGTGTTTTAGATCCCCGTTTAACGTTAAAGGAGCGTGAATACTTGGGAGTGTCATACTTTTCAGAACACCATTAACAGCGGGATAGGACAGCACTCGTAATGTTATCACCTAGCTGACGATGATCAGCCATGATCGAGTTTCAATAGGTCCAGTATTCCAAGTCAAGATGTTTTGGACCTCGCCAAGTTTCTTCTGTACTAAGTCTTCTCCACCACCAGCATACGCACTCCACTCGGACGCGCTGGTTTAAATCCAGGAATGTGAAAATATAACTCAAGACTTCATTGGGTAGAGTGTTGATTGGAGACCATACGACGGTGAGATGTAATTTTTTGTCTTGACCAGTGTCTTAGCGATCTTCAAGACGACGGACCCTGTCTTCCTTGGTAAATTCTGCTATTACATTCCTTCCATCCTGGTAAAACGGGCCAGTATTTTGTAGTTTTTCCTTTGTTTCCACTTACTTCATTGTCAACACATCTTTTCAGGCCTTTCTTGTGCAAAAGTGCGTTGTCGTCTGCTGTGACGAATGATGTTACAGAAATTAAATCCCAGGAAAAAAAAGTCACAAATTAACTGTTTTAAAATGACGTTCGCATGGCGCTGAGGCATGTCATTTTACGACAGTCCATTTGAACAACATTACTCCTATTGCATTCACAAGCTATGTAACCGGCTGTTTACATGATAGCAATACGCCACATTAAGCAACACTTCATGGTGCGCCTTGCAGTTACGTATTCTGTCTGTGCACCTGCTCATTAGCCGCGCCCAAACGCGCCTACTGAGCATGCGCCAACAGGATTGCATGAATGGCTCCTACTGGCCTAACCAGGAGGATCCGGTTCTATGCAGTACAACAGGTCACGTGACGTAATAGCCTAAGATGATGTTTATTGTTCTCCCGCGTATAAATACGAGGGGCTGAAGAGCAGACCTGGAGACAGTTGAGGAGAGGCAACCGATAAGGTCGTCTCTCTGAGCACTACGCTAGGGCTAAAACCAGGCTTCTAAACCTGAGTCAATGCCTAATATGTGAACTCTGAGTACAGAACCCCTAGCTGTACTGTAAGGTGTGAATTGTGCTTGAGCCTTTGCTTGAAATCAATCGTCCACACCCAGAGTCGTCACAGCTAGAATTAATTGATTCTGGATGTTTATTGTTTACGTAAAATAATATTGATTATATTAAATGTTTGTTAATTCTCTGTTAAAAGTTATTAGTAGACGTGTTCGAAATGCCAGCTGGCATGTGCAACCATACCAAAAAACCTTTCGTCGTAAAATAATCCAAAGTTTAGTATCCATCTGTTAGGACACCTTTACGCAACGACACGCCTTCTCTCAGCTAGAATTTTATCGCGATGGCAAAGGTGTCATTGCCATGGCAACGATACTACCTGGATTAGCTAAATTCGACATCGTTTTAGTAAATTCCTGGAGTCTTACAATCCGTGACAATTCACTTAACGATACAATTTTCCCAGCAGCTTCTAAAATCACATTATTGACCGTTTTCGTCGCGAGCCGGCAGAGCTAACACTGCCGCCGTCTACCTGTCTATTTACGTTTTTCTTTTTCGTCATTAAACTCACGCAAGAAACGACCGAAAAAGCGTCAAAACAAGGGCGAAAACCTACAAAGTCTAGTCCGTATCGAATCCCTATAACTGCGACTGCGGATACACCCTCATCCTTGTCCCATTAGCTGCAAGGTGCACATTCATTTTGGCGGAGAAATGTTGGGCTTGAGGATTAGGGCGATCGGTTTGGCAAAACGAATGGGACCCAGCGCAACCCAACCCAAGCAGGCATGCTCATCGCATCACTGCTTTCCCTCTCCCCCGCTGCCAATTCTTAGGACTGTTATTAATGAATTCGCTGATTGGTGGTAATTGTGGCATTGTCCCAAATTGCATTCTGTCGCTGCCTACCTGACTGGGCATGAGTCATTCAAGTAATGAGAACACATGACTGAGTCTGCAACTAACGGGACTTGTCCACTCCCCTCTAAATGAGACTGGGAAGATAGGGGGGAGGTGGTTGGGTGATCCTTCAATGGCAGTGCCAAGGATGCTTTATTTTCATTGGTGACTAACGTTTGCTTTGTTGGCGGAGGGTGAACATACGTTTGGAAGCGCGGGCAAGTCTTCGAAGGGCAATTTGTTTTTACTTAAATTCTGCCGCAATCGTTGTTTATGCAACGCTAGTTGAATTATGTTTCGGTTTGTGTGCCACACAGGAATTAGGGTGAATTTACGCGCTTACACAACGCATTCGCGCTCAGAAAATCTAGAACAAAAAACGTGGGGCTGCTCACGCTAGGAAATCCTGTACACTCTGGTCAGCAAAATCCTTGGGAAATCCTGAGAAATAGCTATCCCGTAACAAACCTAAAATCCTGGAAGCTTCAGCGGAAATCACAGGGAAATTATTTAAAATCCCTGAAACGTGCCCCTCCTTCGAAGTTACGCCGCTGCCGTGAAATGTAAAGAAATCCTTTCACTAAGTGGTCATGAAATCTCTGGAATTCACAGGAAAATCCGGGAAATCTTTGATAATCATTAGAAATCTTGGAAATCGTAATCTTGCTGTGACATTTTCTGACGTGAGCAACCCCTCGGACGAAAACCTGCAGCTATTTTTCTCAGATTAACCCTTTTTAACTCCGGATTGCCTGGGCTATTATTCTTTTGCGTGAAAACAGAATTCTGTGCCCTAAAAGGTGATAAGAAACCACCGAATTTAATTTTAACATTAACTAAGTAAAAATTGCGAGCCAGAAATTTTACGTAAAATCGTTGCGTAAATGTGCCCTAAGATCGTATTGAAACCAAAACCACCATTTTCTTTGGCTGCAACTCAAAACCATGACCCGATCTCGGGAGTTCAATGCCGCTGGAAAACACAATAGACTACGAAACCGGCATGCGTAATCTCATATTCTGCCAGTTTAATCTTTATTTAATTACGACCCCAACAGCGATGAGCGAGGAGCAATATCGGCATTTTAGCTGCAAACAAGAGCGGCCGTTTGATTCCGAGACTTCTAGAAATCCGGCTATCGATCGCGCCTTCTCAAGTGCACAATGGTATTAATTCTAGTCAACGGACAAGCGGATGTTTTTTGGCTATTTGTTGGTAGCGGCCTCTGGCGTGACCTCGGGACTACTGCATCGAATCTTGAGGAATCCCTGCAGTTTCTGAAAAGGTCAAAGATTCATTCGAAGCTTATTAAACTCCCCTGAGTGGAATTGCTTACAGAGACAGGATTCAAAAATTTACAGGAAAGGAATGTTTCAACAAAATGTAGAACAAGACAGTGCTAAGGAAAAGCAGACAAGATAATTAATTTGAGTGAAAAATGGGTTTTGATTCCAGTTCAAGAGAACGGGTTACAGGTTGCTATTCAGGGCTGTCCTTTTATACGGTAAGGAACGAGGATGCACCGAATAAAAAATTTGCCGAATACTGAATATATACAACCGAATACTTAACTTGCTGAATACCGAATATAGGCTACAACTGAATAGTTAAACCTGCCTATTGCAGGTATTCGTAACCAGTAAATTGAGGTATTCGTAACCAAACAACTTACATATTCGGCCGAATACTGAATTATACCGGCTCTCACAGCAATGGCTTCAATAAAATACGCTACTGTTTTTAGTCATCTGTACAGCCATACCAGCTGAGAAGACTGAATCTAGGAATAAAAATCCAAAGAAAAAAAATCCACGGAAAAAATAATCCAGAGAAAAAAAATCCATAGGAAATAAAATCCAAAGAAAAAATTCAAATTAAAAAAAAAAATCCACGGAATAAAAGTCCAAAGCCATTTTTTTTTTATTTCATATTGTTAATGTAAGGTTATTTCGTACTTCGTTGTTAGTGCTACGAAACTCGTTCAAAGTTGCCTGGTGCTTTTATTTAGTCAAACTTTTTGCTAGTATTGACAACAAATTTTCAAAAGAAAACGTGTTAAGAATTCCCGCCAAACTTTTCGGCCATTTAAAGTTAACTGAACGCCAAGTTAATCACCGAGTAAGGGTGTTTTGAACGCTCTAACTCCGATTTATACTGAATCGAGTGCTGAGCTCTCTCAACCATGGACAGCGGGGCTGAGAGCTCTTATCTCCTCTTCTTTGTTGTTGAATTAGTTAGTTTAATTTATTCACGGGAAACCTATTACATAAACTTATATGGTAAGCTTATAAAGTAAGCTTAGATAGTACTTTAACACAGTATTTAGCATCGTCCACCAACGTAGAATGTTGAACGTTCGTAGTGTGGTATAGCTGCTATCGTCAGAGAGGTCAAACTTCTTCGATGGTCGTCATGATGGCAGCAATTGCTTCCAAACTTTTCTGAGTCGGGCAACAATCACAAAATGCTTCTTAACAATTAGGAACGGGCTATCGTTAGTCGTTCTCGTGCTAAGATGCAACAGTGGTCGACGCGTCTCGACACTGTTTCATCTCAACACTAGAACAGGAGGTGATGTCTTCACATCAGTCGAGGAAGTATACAGGGTGAGTCAGAAGTCCGTATCAGGGGCCAGCATTTTGTAGCAATGAACATTCCTTCAATAATAAGTTGGTAGACTTGCAAAGTTGGTCTGGGGCTATTTGACCATGCGTGAATAGCCTTGACATGTCCCTTCACGGTCACATCACTGCTAAACTTCTGAACTATACGTCTTAGAAAATCGGTTGAAAGGAGTAGAGAACCACAAACCAATGCTAAAGCAAAAAAACAATGAAATTCGGAACAAAAGTAAAGGAGTTACAGTCAGTCAAAGATAGCGGTATAAACTGCACTGCAGTACACCAGGGTACTGCAAGGGAGGTCGGGCCAGACGAAATACCCCAAGGCAATGTGGCTGGGAAGGACCTAATAGGTTAGTAATGCATTGCATTGATGTTAAGGGCTCAACTCTGAGTTGAAATGCAGACATGTGCAATAGCGCCTAAAAGAACAGGGCTGTCTTTCTCCTCCCCCCACTAAAGGTGTAAACGTTCTGATTAACTACCAGCACACACGATTAGTTTCCATGTTTAGACTAACGTGAACTTTCTCTGCACTGCCTTTTCTACATATTCTAACATTCATGTCTTGCCTTAAGCCTGGCTATCCCAGTGTACTGCAGTGCAGTTTATACCACTATCTTTGACTTGACCGGAACTCCTTTACTTTTGCTCCGAATTTCATTCTGATTTTTGCTTTAGCATTGATTTGTTGTTCTCTACACCTTTCTAATATACACCGATTTTCCAAGACGCATAGTTTAGAAGTTAGCAGTGCGATGACCTTGAAGAGACATGTCAAGGTCATTTACTCACGCATGGTCAAATAGCCCCAGACCCACTTTGCAAGTCTACCAACTTATTATTGAAGGAATGTTCATTGCTACAAAATGCTGCCCCCTGATACGGACTTCTGATGAGTAATGGAGTAAAAAAGCACGGTAACAAATTATTAAAGTAAAAACCAAGCAGCGCTACAAGATAAAAACAAGAACAACGTTTCGAAAATTTTCAATTTTCGTCATCAGGTGTGCATAATAAAATTAAAGCATGGCAAATACCACTAAGTCATCCTATGTAAAATCATCATCACAATAAAAATAAAACTAAATAAAAGGGTACAATACCATCAATTTAAAAGGATAAAAACCACCAATTTCCCCTCTCAGAAGAGGCAGAAATGGCGGCCGAAATGCACCACCCAACCTTCGTCTTGGGGAAATCAAGTCGAATGGCAAGGTGTATGCAAATCAGGACGACATGCTTTCCACACGCAATACTGTTTATAGAATCCCCTGTAC
>JAHWFP010109856.1:0-12879 GCA_023313725.1 Lithobius niger | reverse complement strand
ATGGTATTCCGATTTCTAAAATTCAGAAATTAATTGAACAATTTTTTTGTGAAAAACGAGAGATATTTGATTTAGTGTAGGCAAAGTAACCAACCATTACATATTAGCTTTGACATGGGCTTGACGAGAAAGCGAAGCAAAAGTAGTAAGCAAGGAATTTTCATCATCAAAGTCGGGAAAAGATTTTTTGGGGGTAGAAAGCAGTTAAAAATAAGGAATTTAAAATTTAATTAATTTTTTTTAATGAAGCTAGACGAGCAATAGGCTACAGTAATTTTAGTTTATACCGTAACACTTATTCTTTCAGTCAGTTTGCAGTTTGAAATTGAAAATAGGACTAAGTTTTCACTGTAACATTTTCGTTGAGGCAAAGATGAAATACGTGGATGATAAGAATAAAAATTTTCATACTACAGGTAATATCTCAATTTTTATGGCAACCGGTAATAAATTTGGCAAAAAAAAATAATAATAAGACACGGAGCATTTACCGTTAAAGCCGAAAATGGGAAAACGGTTGGAAAATAAAGGAATATATCCCCAAAAGTAGGAAATAAGGACCTGATTCCTGAAGTTCACCATCGGCGAATTAAATTTAACGCGCGAAAGAATATGTAGAGGACCAACTATATGCTACCGTTTAATAGTTTGTCACGACTTGGCATTCAAAATTTGTTAAAACTAGCTGGACCCGTGCATGCTGCACGATGATTGAAATTCCCGAACTTAGCTTCTCCCGGTGTTTTGTCGTCTTAGGAAAGTAACTGGCGCTGTCAATTTCTACCCCCCTCCCCCCGCACCCGTGCTTCTGAACACCCCCACACCCCACTGCACCCCCTCCCAGACTCTTCCAGTGCGGGGGTGCACTGGCGCCCCAGGCACCCGGCACCCAGCACCCCGGGTGTTTGATTTAATCGCCTACAAATCGTCTTTGCATTCTCGCAGCTGGAGTTTAATCGCGATGGCAAAGGTGTCGTTGCTATGGCCACGACGTTTCCTGGATTAGCTATAATCCGACATCGTCTGAGCAAATGCTTGCAGTCTTATAATTCGTGATTCGTGACAAATAAGATCAAAGACTTCTGCCTGCCGGAACAATTTTCCCAATCATTTCTAAACTCAATTATTGTCTCGTTTCGTTGCGAGCTGGCAGAGCTAAAACCGCCGCCATGTTTGGAATTTCAGACAATTTCTAGCTTCCACCAGCGAGAATGCAGAGGCGAGTTGTTTCGTAAAGGCACCCTTATTTTTCAACGGTGGTTGGGCGATTTTTTACTTGCGCTCATTATACACGCTTAAAAAAAAACCGCGAATGTAACGGCCTACATCGGAGGACAGATTAAGAATACAAATTTAGCTATTGGGGTACTTTTTCCGTTAACCAGCAGTGGCGACAGAAAAATAACGGGGATGAGGGGGGGGGGTGATGTTTGTTGAACGACAGCACCGACTCTTAATCGTACCCAGAAGCCCACCAACCAAAACACTCGCATTTTGGGGGAAAAAACATGCAAAAAAAATTACTGAGAGATGGTTTCGGCCTCTTCAGAAACAACGGCTATTTCCAGCATGTCCGCAAAAGATTTACGTAGCTCGCACAGAGGCGGCTAAAAGTCACCGTTTGTAACCGGCTTTAGACATGAAATGCATTCTTCAGCAATAGCGGCAGATTTTTCACTTGCGCATATTGCAAGCAAACCCTTGTGAATAATACGAGGCCTGAGATTTCGTCGAGATGAAATACAAAAACTCCACGTCATGAGACGGTGCGGAAATAAATATTTTGTCGGGAGGGAAGGGGGGGGGGGCTCTTAAGCCTTCTTTTTTCACCAACTGACGTACGATCACTTTATTTTTATTGTACGATTGTTTCTCTTGTTTTCTCGCCGTAATGTACGGCTCCATAAAAAAAAAAGTTTTGAAGGAAATAGCGGGTTTAAACACATTTTTTCCAAGGGCTTTTACGTCCTCTCGGCCCCCCCCCCCCCCCACCTTTATGTTTACGCCACTGTTGAGAAATTGAAAATGAAAATTCGGGCGAGGATTCTTTTGCGTAAACAGATGTCAGACACACCATAGAAATATCTTTAGAAGTAATTCTTAGTTGAAAAACAAAAGCGTTTTACAAATAGTGTGAGGTACGAAAAAAAAACCTAAAAATATTACCGTTTATATAGTGTTGCAGACGTAAAATGCCTTTCAAAACACTCAGTATTTAATTTGCAACATTTTGTGAAACGGATGTTGTAAAACACATGTTGCAACAGAAGTGCTTAAAATAAAACAGTGGCGTTTATTCTATAACTCAATGATAACCACTTTTCGCGTTCGTTAAGCACTATTTTCGAAAAAACATACGGCGTTGTATAATAAAAACAGTACTGTTTGATCATTAAGCATGTTGTTAAGCATGTGTTACGAACTTAATGCTAATGTTTTATTATTTTTAACTGCACTTCACGTCTAAAATACTAGGTTATGTTAAATGCTATTGTTTTGTAAGGTTTCTTCACTGCTCGACCCTTTTTACAGTGTTTTGTACTTTGCAAAACACAAAAATAACAAGTGAGTTCCACAGTCTGCAACATCTTTTCCCCATAACTTTACGAAAGATATAGCTTATCGAACAATCGGTTTTTTTTGTACGACTATTGGTCGTTAGATGGCGCATAAATCGTCATAAGTAGTATCTCATTTAATTTGTATACGTGTGTTACCCAGTGTTTGTTTTAAAACAGTTTCAATTTTATCCGAAAAGCTAAAATGTGAATTATCAACTACGGTTATTTTTTTTTTTTTAATTGGCCGTTGGGTTCAACCCCATCTAGTGGCAAAAATTTATATTAAAGTTACATTCTTCCCAACGCCATATTTTTCGATGCACTACATCAAGTACGGCCTCGAAGTTCTATTTACTTACCGTTAGTCAATCCCTTGGTAAAAATCCTATTTAAAATGTGGCGTCTGGGAGATTTGCTGTTGAATATTGGGAACTATATTTATATGATCCTTCATCCTTTGCACGCTTACGATAACCGTGACGTTTCATGTGTGTGTGTGTGTACGTGAACTAATATTTAATCGTTTGCTAATAATTACCCTGAGATCAAAAATCTAAAAGAATAATGCTGTAAAAATTAAAATTATTTATGCCTATAGATCACGGAAGAAAAATTGTAAAATACTAGGCTAACAAATTATAAAGTGTGATGTTAAAATACGGTGTTTTCGGTTTGTGACGGCACAATCTTTAAGTTGAGGCTGTTTCGTGTACTAATCTCAAATCCAACCGAGAGAGTAGCTGCGCTCGTCGCTGCGAGGAAAGCAGCTATTATCTCAGTTGGCGAGTCCCGTGAAACGGTGGGATAGAGCAGCGTCATGTGACGTCATATTGGCTAAAAGAGAGATAGCTGCAAGGGGCACTAGATTAAAATGGAGGGTTAAACAACGGCACTTCTAGTCAAGGCAGTGCTTTGTTAGCGGATTTCATAGGCTTAAAAAAAAACGTTTTCTCCCATCCCTTATGCTGCTAGGTTGTAATCGGAAAATAAAAGATTCCACTTGCTTAAAAATGTTAGCAACTACCAAGAAATCGACAAAAATCGCGCGTTATTGACCTAAGAAATCCCCTCTAGCAGCATAGGCTTCGACGGCCCTTCTTTCCCCCTCCAGTGACCCTTGCAGCTAACCCTGTTACTGGCCCCAACATAGAGTTATATACAATAATACTACGTTGTGTCACTGCCCTATACTAACATGCGCGAATGGCGATCTGCGCGTGGCTGTTATAAGGCAAGCCGGACGTGCCTTTAAAGCAGACGATGTACGAGTTCTCGGAGATAAATTATGCAAAATTGGTGTCGGCATTCGTCCACGGTTTTTGTTTAGCATGGTTTAAAATCGTCCAAATTGGCAAAATATTTTTTCTTAATGTCGTTGTGGTGACATACATTGTCCATCTGAAAATTCGGTTTAAGGAACGGGGGCCAAGAGTTGCTCCGTTTATGGGGTTTGTTCCCGCTTTGAATATTGGTGACGGGCCCCATAATTTGGGTCCCGTACGGAACACAGGGCGTCTCAGACGCCTTGAGGGAGCAGACGCTCCGCTTGCTACGACGAGACGTTGCCAAACCTTGATTTCTTAGAGGCTTTTCAGGAACATAATCTCGGTCACCTCTATTCTCGCGTAGTCTGGACGAGTCTCGAAAAGCGTTGTGTAGTTTTGAAATTTCCCTCGTTGCCGAAATTATTTCCGTAGAAGGCGGCTAAAAAAAAATTTATTGCTAAACAATTTGACTGTAAACTGTTTTCAGGAAAAAAAAATTATTTAACTTTAGATGACAGTGAGCAGGCAGGCACAATGTTTAATAACAGGCGTAATAGAGCTCTGACACAAAATTCCGAAAAACCTAAAAAAAAAAATGTGTAAATATCTACTCCTTGACCCTCATACGTGAGGCATCGCGTAAACAAGTTTTAAAAAATGCGGTTGAGATTGATAAAAACACGTGAAGCACTATACGCATTAGCCGGATAAAGCAGCACGGTACCTTATATTTCGAAGAAATTAAAAATTTGTCTTCATTATCAAAGGAGAATTTTTTTTAAATTCTCCTTTGATAATGAAGACACATTTTTATTTTTTTCTAAATATAATGTGCCTTGCTGTTTTTTCCGTTTGATGCGTATGTAGCTTCACCTGTTTTTATTAAGCATCACGTAGGCTATAAAAAAACAAAACTGTTTTTCGGTAGGCTATTATGTATAGGTTACCGAAATTGAAAGTATAAGTTAGTCAGCTTTACATACAGAATGAGAATGAAAGAGTGGAAATGAAAGCTTTACACTTACCTCTCTTCATTCATACAGCTACTGTTAAGATCATATTACATACAAATTTTAGTAATCAGCCCTAATAACAAGTTAACAACACAGTTGCTTTGGACTTGAAACTTGAAAATAATCGTTTCATCTTGTAGATTTGAAGTGTTGTATGTTTAAATATTCATTTTATCATTAGTTTATAAGGTTGGGGAGGAGAACTTGTAACTCTAAAAAATCCCTATTGAAACGTGGTACATTAATTCGTATTAGTTCCGTCCGAGTTTTCAGAGGGCGCCACGCGCTCCATCCGGTAATTTTGCTCATTTTTCAACTCAAGTCTACAGTAAATTAAATTACAACTAAGTTAAACTAAATATGAATCAAATACAAGCTATAGTTTCGTTTAGTTAGTTTGGTTTAATTTTAGGCTGAAAACTGAGTAGAAATTCCCACGTAAAACACATGGCGCCCTCTATAAACTCAGACGGAACTAATAGGAATGAATCTAAGACGTTTCAGTAGGGGGTCTCAGTCACAAATTCTCCTCCCCAACCGTATAAATTCTCGATTTTATGTAGTTTATGCAAGTTAATTTTTGGGTGCCGAGACGATTAAATCTGTGAATCAGCTTGTTATCGGCTATATCGGTATCGAGCTCGTAATTTTACGTTTTGCACACCGAATGCGCATCTTCTCGACACAATATGAATGTGTTAATCAATATTATCTAATCGTCGTTTATGCCTTCAAAGCAAGAAACTTAAGATACGATAGGGTTATGTGCTGACGTAACTTCAGTGCTAATTAACCATTCTTTGCTACAAGGTGAAATAATTATGTAGATTAACGGTCAACGGTTAGCTAAATAAGTAAAAAGAAAAATATGCTTATACTCTCTTTCACTAACAATAACTTAATTTGTTTTGTTTCTAGTTTTTTTTTTTTAGTCGGATAAAACGGAATTCTGTGTAACAACGTTTTCAAAAACAATGAATGGTCTATGCCGGCCAGGGTAGCGTGAGAGCAGCGGCCATGGGAACTATTCTGGGCAATTCTGACCAATCTTTCAATCCCTACGATGAGCGGAAGTTTCCCGGTTCAAATCCCCGGGTTGGCTCCTCATTTTACCAGATATTTCTTCTTCTCAAAAAAATCTGGTAATGTTCAAAATTGAGCCGGTTCAGCCACACGAGCATTAAATTGCTTCGGCTGACTTAAAGCTCAAAAGAAAATTAAAAAAAAAAGCTAACGTCAGTAGCCAACTTCAATACTATAATTATTAAAAAAAACACGGATCAAGTCTTGTTTTTAATGCTGATTTTCTGCTTGGCTAAAGCCGCTAAAAGTTAATTAAGTGGTTCTCGAGACTGCACGCATGGGTTGATGCTTAGACCACGAAACCTTTTTTTTGAAGCTATACTGTAAAAAAATAAATTCCGATCATGCATCGAGATTTTCACCAAACGCTTCCTGTATCCGATACCACATCAGCCGAGCTTCATTTACACGATCGCCTCGAAGCGAATTTAAGATCCGTTCAGAACTGAACTTCGATGTGATCAACCCGGTATTAAAATACAGATATTGTACGCGCCAACAAAATCAGGCCATCCCCCATCTGAAAATTCGCGAATTAAAAAAAAAAAAAAATACCATGCGCCCGAGTCAATTATTTTTAGTACCATTTCTGAGAACGCTTAATTTGTAGCGCCCTAATAAACAATTTGTTACAGCCCAAACTTGTACTTTTTTCACGTTCAAAAGAAGATTTCTGCAGTTGGCAAAATTCTAGAATTACAAGAGACTTATCATCGAGATTTGCCGGGTACAACCCATACGAAAACAGACGATAGCGGCGTGATGAGACGCGAAGGGCATAGGCTGCGTCTTTGAAACGCTTCGAGTCTCAATTGATAGTTAGTCAAGTTTTCTGTTCCTCTGGGTGACTGAATTCTTGCCAAGTAGCCTACACGGTGTTAAAGTTCGAATGAAAAGCTCGCTAACGAAAAATCTTTAAATTCTATTGTATCACCATCAATCATCAACCAAGTTCATCAAACAATCATCAAACTTTTTCCCTGGAGCCGACGGAAGTACCAGGTTTTAGCATGTTATACAAGCCTGCTTAGTTCATGTTTAGTAGTTTGAGCAGGTTTCCTGAAATTCACCTTCGATGCGTGGTTTATCGGCGTGGCAGATGGTTGATGCGCCATCGTAAAATGCAGTGATGAGCATTTGATGAACAAATAGAATGATATAAACTGCCAATTTTAACTCTTATTAGCATTGTTTACACTGAATCAGGAGTGGCATAAAGGAGAGAAGCGCGCACAGGTCTCGACACCGTAGTGCCTATTGTAATGCAGTCTACATATTGTCTACAGTTGTCAAGAGTGGTGGTAATTTCTTTCATGGATAACGTAAAAGTACGCTAAAAACTACAGGCCTACTCTGTAGAGCTTTAGATTCGTGTGAAAAATAACACACGTATGCTGTGATTGGTCCAAGCTTAAACGTTCTGTCGAGCAGCAACGTTGAAATGCATGACCTTGATGCTAGGAAGATGTCTCACTTCTTCAAGACAAGGCCGACTGATAAAGAAATCGCGTCTTTCGCCTCCGGGCTGCACGCCGTTTTTCGAGAAGCTCAGGAACTTATCCATCTTAACATCACTTTGATAAACTAATATTCTGGCCATGTTAAATCAACTGTCCTGAAGCCGTGAAGCGAAAAACCACAACTCCACTCCCAGACGGCCTTGTTACCACGGAACACTAAGCGAGAGCTACAACTTGGATAGGCACTCCGGCTGCACTTGTAACGCTCCTTTCTTCAATCGTCGTGTTTCGTACACAACTCTCTAGACCTGAATAACAATAAAAGCCTCAAATAAACAAAAATGACTGTAAGGCGCACGCATGTTTTGTCCCACGCAGCGTACTAAACTTGTGAAGCACAGAACACGTGGCAGCCGCTACTACATCCAACAGTGGCGCTGCTATCCACATTTTCGCATTTAGGCCTACATCGCACAAGAATATATAGAAACCTTTTTTTTTTCATCTTCAATATTCCCATCGTTTTACCGATAATAAACTTTCACAAGGTGGATCTACAGTACGTAAAACACACGTACAATCTTCATGCCTACATCCAATAGCGGCGCTGCCATCCACCCACCAACTCGAGCACAAGGAACGAAAACGTTGTTGTCTCGCCAAAGCCCGAAACTCCTCTGACTCTCCTTGCAACCCAACCACCGTTTATTTGGCGCTCAATTTGTGGGAGATGAGATGCTGGGAGAAGCTAGGCAATCTTACGGCAGCTATTTACAGTAATGATAATAATTTCGTCCGAGAAAATAAGCAATAATTATTATTGATCTCATGAAAAGCAAGCCAGCGCATGGCCTGACCCTGCAACGCTGCATGTGAGCCTGGCTCTAACAACCAGCCAACCACTGGGGGAAAAAGGGCTATACGAATTTTTCCCAAGACCCGGGGTTAATGCAGCTGGCGTTGAATGGTGGTCCTTGATGTCTTCCAAAGTCGTGTAGGGTCTCATCATTTAGAATTCTGTACCACGCACACGTGTTGTGCAACAACGGCAATTGCGGTCTCGGCCGGCAGTAGGCCTAATTACATACAGCCAGAAAGCGCGCGCTAATATACAGGTCGGATAGAGGGAAAAGTCCACAAAAAAATCTTGAAAGCGAAGACGCATTATTTCGAAGGAATTATTGTCTGGCCGCCGTGACATTTCTCGTTAAAACGAAAAAGAAAGTCGAAATTTAATTATTATGAAGCCTAACAACAACAACAACAACAACAACCGATACGTCGTGACGGCCCGTCAACAACGCCCCTAGCGAGTGGCTACCGCAACTAATTGCTGGAGTTTTTAGAGCCGTGTAAAAACTGTTTAAAGTAACGCGGCTTCACGCTGGGCTTACTTTAAAATGGCGGCGTAGACAGAAAAAGTAGACCTAAAATTGAGTTTTTTTTTTTTTTGATTTGGTGCTAGGGGCCGTATACAAATGACGTTTTGCAGAAGTGGGGAGGGGGTAGATATACTCTCTTCATCAGTAACGGAGGTGGAAGGGTGTTCGACGTTTGTGACGTCTTTTTCAAGGTAGGGGTTCCAAAGATTGTGGTAAAGGGGGTGGCGGGGGGGGGGGGGGGGAAGGAGACGAAATATGCGTGATGGCATTTGTGTACGGCCCCGTTACTGCAAACTGCTGAATAAATGTGGATCAGTGATGAAACGTCATTTTAGATATTCTCCTTCTCAACTGTTTCTTCTGGCTTTCCCTGGAGTCCCTGCTGGAGCAGTAGTTGTGATTAACATTGGATCGACAGGGTTCGTCGCATGTGGCATGATTGGTGCCGGGGCTTCGCATCGGCACGTCGGCTGAAGCTGGCAAAAGAGACTCAAGAAGTACGAACTTAATGTATTTAACTTTCCCATTCTTCTAACAATACACAATGAGCATATGATGTATCTTATGCGCCTATGCCAATTGTTACATACCCTTAACGACCAACTTAGGGGTAGTTACTAAGTGAAGCCTATTCTAGCATTCCAACCATCAACCCCCACCCAATCTTGATGTTACCCATTTTCGGCCTACTGATTTTGAACCTTCCCCCCCCCCCCCCTTTTACTTGCCAATCCAATTATTAGCTTACTTGTTTAGCGATCATGAAGTCATGAATTTATCACTATCCTTTTAAGCTATACCAATTGGCGGGCCGAGCGCATCACCATCAAATTCATCGTTAAACCTGAACCAAACTGACAGAAAGATAATGCTTGACTCAGTTTAATCCTTAACTAAGTTAGTCCAGTGTGTCGACCATCTAAACCTTAGCCTACCATCCGTTGATGCAGTGGTAAGTTTTAAAGGCCATTTCGTAGCTATCTGGACAGTGTTGTGGTAGCTTAGCGGTTTAAGCACTCGATACGTAATCCGAAGGCCCCCAGTTCGCTGCACGTCCACAGTGGATTTTATGAAACGTGAAAGTTTTCCACCGACACAAAAAAAGTATGGGAATTAATGCGGTTATCCATTCACACAAATAGAAATGGAATTAATGTGGTTACCCATCTACGCCAACAGAAACGGAAATTAATGCGGTAACCCAACCTCACAAACAGCAATGGGAATTAATGTGGTTACCCTTCCACACAAATACAAATCGGAATTAATCTGGTTACCCTTTCACACACATACAAATGGGAGTTAATGTGGTTACCCAACCACACAAATAGAAATGGGAATTAATGTAGTGACACAAATAGAAATGGGAATTAATGTGGTGACACAAATAGAAATGGAACCGCAAGAATGACTGCCTAACATTTAAAAAAAAAAGTTTTTCAAAAAGAAATTGACTGAATTTGAATACCAGTATCGAGACAAAGCAGACACAAGGAGCCAGACAAAGAAGGTATACGAGAACCCAAGATCAAAGAAACAAGAACCCAACGGACACCGTAAACCCAAGCAGAAACAAGCGGAACCCAAGGGGCCCAAGCGGAAACAAGCAACCAAGGGACATCAACATCAAAAACCCAAGCAGAAACAAGATTAAAACAAGAACCCAAAGGACCCTAGAATAAAAAAGGAACCCAAGCAGAAACAAGAACAAAACAAGTACCCAGGGAACCAAGAAGAAAAAAGTAGCCCAAGAGACATCATAACCCAAGCATAAACAAGCAGAAAACAAGAACCCAAGCGGCCCAAGCAGAAAAAAAGGAACTCAAGCAGAAACAAGAACCCAGTGGACATCATAAACGAGCAGACAGACAAAACAAGCGACAGGAAGAAAAAAAAAAGGATGTTGAACCCAAGGAACATCGAAACAATGGAGAGACAACAATTCAAGGTACAATGAAACAGAGCAGACACAAGAACCCAAGGAACATCTAAACAAAAGAGACACAAGAACTCGTGAACTTTTTTGAACCTTTTAACTGTTTGAGAGCAAATAAAGAACCCAGGGGATGTCAAACATGAGAACTTACGGAACTGGCACAAGAACCCTAGGCAGGTTACATGAAAAAAAAAATTCGACCTACTATACGCCTCCGCCATTTTAAAAAATGGTGAGGCGCACACCTCTATCACTCACAGCAACAGCACTCTGTTGTAAATTTAACAGCAGTGACCATCGCAATTGCCGATTAAAAACGTGTCGGCTTTTAGGTTAGTTTTAATTTTAGGCGTAATTGTCAGCTGTTAGGCCTAATTTTTACCTGCCGTTTTAATTCCGTAAGTATAGTAGCTAACCGGGAGTTGGGTTCGAGTACTCGTATTCATATATGCAAATCGGGGCGGAGATTTGACGTTGCCGCAGCAACATCAACATCAAACCTCCGTACCGTGGCAACGTGATTTAAGGTCTAATTTTCAACTTTAGGCGTAAACTTTTTACCCGCCATTTCAATTTCGTAAGTAACAGCTATAGTCGGGAGCAGGCCTATTCATCAATGCAACACGGCATCGAGACATTTGAAATGTAGTTAAGGGTGTCGTTATAACGAAATCCCTTTGCTTTTACAATAATTACAGGTCGAAGTGCTTAAATGCGACTATCAAATGTTGTTATTTTTATTGAGTTATGTCCAGAAAGCCCGTAGCTATACGGAATCAACAATGTTTTCATTTGCCATATTTTTAAACTAAATTTTTGGTCGCTGTATTTAATGGCGAATACGTTTTGTCTCCTCCCTGGTATCGTTCTGAGGTACAAAAGAGCGACGGACGGATCGGAGAACGACGTGGCAATGCTCATAAGCCGCTTCGGCTGTATAGAAGACCTCAAAGCAGACACGGGAACCAAAAGAACACTGAACAAAGGAGACACAGGAACCCAAGGAACATCGAATTTAGCACACGCAAGAACCCAAGAAACGTCATGAAAGAGCAGACACAAGAACTCGAGGAACATCGAACAAAGCAGAGAAAAAGAAAAGCAGGAACTTCGTTTTATGCAGTCACCAGTATACCTGAGGAATATTGAAAAAAGCAGACACAAGAACACGAGGAACATTACAAACGAGCAGACAGAAGCAGTAGCGCGCACATACTTCCGAAAGGGCAGGGATAAGTTCTAGTAAAAGGGCAAGTTCAGCTAATTTTTTTTTGTTTTTGCTCGTGAGGCTTTTTTCTTTTTTGCACTCATTTTACTTTGTCACTGTCTCTTTTACCTTTTTATGCCACATCTAACCTTTTCCTTGCATTCGTCTTGCCCTTTTTGCGTCTTTAGGCCCTTCCTTTCGCTGCAGCACCAGCATTTATTTATTTAAAAAAGGGCATTTATTCCAAAAAGGATAGGGGCAATGCTCCATCTGCCCTCTCATCTACGCGCCACTGAATACAAGAACTCTAGGATTGGAAGACCTTTAATTTGAAAACCAAAAATGCAAGGCTTGAAAAACCTTGAAAATAGGAATTTTTGTTGTTGGATTCTTGAAATGCCCTTGAGTTTTGCTAGTGTGCTTTGGAAGGAGGGTATACAAAGCCGCAAAAGTAATATTAATTAGATATAAAATTAAAGAAATTAAGAAAAATATTGTCAGGAAAATCATTTTCTACGATTAAGGATTCTTCCCTCGGAATGGACTGGAGACAGGAAGAGAGAAATGCAGTGTAGTGCAAGCAATTTTTGCCAGAAGGGGCAGCTGAGCACGTGCTGTTCCACTGGCTGTTAGTAACTTGTTTTGTTTCTCTTTCCTCCTTGTCCGTCGGTGGGAGGGAGGAATATTGTTTACAACGGTTTAGCTTTCCACTGCAAATTATGAGTGCCAACGATGATAGTCTGGCAAAAAAATGGAATTTAAAAGGTGATTTTGCTCGTCTACTGTGAAAAAGCCTTAAAATTGATTGTAATGTAGCCTTAGAAAGCCTTAAAAATGGTTGTAATGTAGCCTTAGAAAGCCTTGAAAATGGTTGTAATGTAGCCTTAGAAAGCCTTAAAAATGGTTGTAATGTAGCCTTAGAAATCCTTGAAAATGGTTGTAATGTAGCCTTAGAAAGCCTTGAAAATGGTT
>JAHWFP010109851.1:2457-13248 GCA_023313725.1 Lithobius niger | reverse complement strand
AATGAATATTTGAACTGGGTGCTTCAACTTTTTCCCGTTTGGGCTCAAAACGAATTGAAAGAATCATACAAAAACTTACGACAGTAACCCAAATGGAGGAAAAAATTGAAAAAAATCAAGAAGTATGTGGGGGAGAATTATCATTCACAGAGAAAGTTGAAAGATGTCCAAAATTTCAGCTACGTCGTCATAAGGAATTACTAAAAATGGCGAACATGCGAGTAAAACGCTTGGAAGAAATCATACAAAGACTGACGAAAGTAACCCAAATGAAGGTACAGTGAACGCTTCGTGATGTCAAAACGTCCTTTTTTTTACCTCTCTGTTTGTTATTTACCAAATATTAATGTAATTAACGAATTACGTTTAAGAATTCATTAGACAGGTACAATATTACATCTTTTGACCGATGTTTTTAAAATCTTACCAAAAAAACACAGTTTTTATTAGTTTACGTCGTGTTCATAGTGTAGAAACAGGAACATTTGATTCTCTTTTTGTAAAATGTGTTGGTCCTGAAAAGGACCTTTTTTTTTTGGTGTCGATTAAAGGTGCTTGCTTCTTTTAATGCAAACCCTCTTGTTTTGCCTTTTCATCCTCCAACCTGTGCCGTCTACCTCGTTCTCTTGAATGGTGGTCTTCTAGTAGATCTTCGTTTTTCTCTGGGTCTTCGCCTAGTATCTTCCCATTGTAAGTTATAGGTTCTAAAATTACCGTACCGTACCTACTCCCACGTCTTATACGGTACCTGGCACAGTAAACGTCCTCGTTCCAGGCCATCCTTGAGATTTTCGTAGACATCTCTTGCAACGCTTTTTCTCTTTCGGCACTCTCCTTGAAAACGTTCATTCTCACTGAAAGTACGGACAGGTAATGGATAAATCGGTGTACGCAGCCCGGCGTTTTATACGAATGTTGGTATGTCTAAAGAGCGAGACCTTTCGATGCCCCAACGATCGCACCTGTTTTGAATAATGTCCAAAAAATGAGGAAAGCATCACATTCCCACGCTCGGGTATCGATTAACTTATATATTCTATCCCTCCCTCGGAAAAACGATTAAAATTTGTGAGTACTAACTGTTAATGCTCGTGCTGACATGCTGATACACGTCGCCAGGGCACCTGTTCTCGATCGTTCATTTCGCTGCTTGTCTTGGATGAATTGGCATGGCTGAAAAAGAACTCCCAGATAGCTTAGAGAGCGCTAATCCTGAAAGTGACACGAATCAAGATGTAGATATTCTAGTTCAAAAAATCAAAGCCTGCGAAATCGAACCAAAAATTATTCCAGCTGATTTCTATGGCCATCTACCTGGCTTAAAAATACGTGTATACAATCCGATTTTAACCGAATCTCTTTCCTGCATGATATTTTTTAAGTTAGAAAGAGAAATACAGTATTTACAAGAGCAATATTTGGACTTCTTCGGTACACATTTCAACATAAAGCGAAAACATGGCTGTTTCGGGGATGATGAAAACTTGCGTTACAAATACTCTGGTTTTCGTTTGAAAGCCCTCCCTTGGACACCTACCCTCCGTGCACTGAGAGACTACGTGAACAAGATTACTCAAGAAGAGTATAATTTGGTCGTCGTTAACCGTTTTCAAGACGGGACGGACTGTATGAGTTTTTGCACCGAAGATCATACAATTTCAGCTTCGGAATCTATTACAGCATATCTAACTTTCGGCGCAGAACGGGACTTTACTTTTCGTAACAAAGGTTACGTGGAAAACCAAAGCTTTACGATCAAACTGCGTAACGGCGCCTTGCTTCAACTCAACCCACCTACTAATAGCTGTTATAATTTTGGTGTACCTCAGAGACCTTACGTTTTAGAACCCACAATAAACCTCGGATTTAAAAAAGTTGTTAGGTGTCAAAAGATGCAATATCCTACCTGTCGAATGGCGTCTTCAGCGTAATTCAATGTTTAAATTAATATTTGTTAATTAATCAATTGGCAAAGAAAATCAACAAACGTCATAACTTGTACAATCGCGTGCTCTTCATAGTAACCGTTGACAAAGGATGACGTTTTGTTTCTCTTTAAACGAACCGTCCAATCGTGTGCCTGTAAAAGGACGCCAACTCTTCCCATAGCGTGATGAGTTCGACCAATGAGAGAGACGATTTAAAATTTGGCAACTGTTTCGAACTGAAATGAGTAACGTACTCGTATACGCCTCGTGGAACTGACTGGTTGTGCTTCACTCGCGCTCCTAAACCTCATTTTCAAGCGTATAATGGATAGTTCGGAGACGCACCCCTATTCTCAACCATTATTCGAAGACGACATAGAAGATGGACAGGAGATTGATAGTTCTGAACCTCCTTCACCTCCTATTCTTCAGCAGGAATTAACCCACACGTATAGCGAAGCTGACTTCTTGAACAAAACTATTCGTGCTAATCCTGCAGACTTAATGGATAACTCTCAAGAAGTTATTGATCTTTCCTCGAGTGTGACGGAGGTGACAACAGAACCTACACCTTCTAATGAAGAAGAACCAATACCCGCTTCTGGGAAAGTTAGCGCCGAAACACCCGACGAGAACCGTGACACTACACCCTGGCTTTCCAGCGAAAAACTTAAGCGCCCATACAATGCGTTACTAGAACAGGCGCCAAAGAAGAAAAAAAAGGCATCGAAACGAGGTTTGGCTCTAGAAGAAGTGCGTAGCCTTATCGATGTGAAACGTCGCCCTCAAGATTTGTTTTCGGTGTCCCAGACTGCCATCTTCCAACCCAATCCTAAAGACTTTTTGGTGCTGAATCGTTCCGGACTTTTTGTGCAAGTTAAACCCTACAAAGACGACGTTTACATCTGTGTTAGAGTTTTCACTTTCAGCCAGGTGGAATTAAAATGGCTACCTTCGAGGGTCGGATTAAATCTTGCTTATGACGACTGGGTAATGTTACATCATCCACGCATGTTGGCACTCATCGAAGACGCTATCGACCAATGTGTTAAAAACCGCCTACCAAAAGTTAATGAAACGATTCCTGAAGAAATTGCCAATCCCACGAGTTACCCCACACGACTGCCTGGCGATGTTTTGCAACACCGACATCCTTTGACTGGTCAGAAACGTGTCTGCATCGGTCGTCACTACAATGCCGATAACGTCGTACAAGTAAGCCTACTTCAGTTTCATTCTACAGGACTAAATGAACATTTGAACCCTTTGAAAGGAATCCATTTAAATTTGGATGCTTGGAAGGAACTGGTCAAACATGCAGGAGAAATCAACGAACGTATTTTCATCTGCGAAGAAAAAATGGAAGATGTTTAAGGGACAGTTTTTACCTGTGAAGAAAAAAAAATGCAATATTTACAAGTGACAATAACACTTTTCTACTGTGTGTGTGTGTGTTGTGATGTGTTGTGTGCTTAATTCATAGAAAGATGAGTGTAAGTATCCATTTTTAACTATATAACACTGTAGTCATTTTTAAATACCTTAAATAATAATAATAATAATAATATTAATTCACTTTTTTACGTAAATTAGTTATGATTATAATATTATGAATAATAGGAATAGGCTAGTCATTTTTCTTATTGTAAATAGCTTTACTAATATCCATAACATTTTACTTTTTAATCGTTGTATATCTTTGTAGTTGAATTTTACGTATTTTTAAGTAGTTTAAATAATATCTAGCATCACTTAACTTTTTTTTTTTTTTTTATTTTCTATTGGAACCAAAAAAAGTAGAAATAGTGTGTGTAATATGTGTCTTAATGGAATAAAGTTTTAAAAAGTATCATTTCTCATGTTTTATTGCATGCACATATAAAATAGATACAAAGAGTACAGTATTTCAAAATTTGTACGTGAATAATGGTTTAGACATTTGACTATAACATTGAGAGTCGCTTCTAATTTCACCAAATGTGTGTTTGAAAACGTTTCGAACAAATTTTAAGACCTTACGGTCGTTTGCAGTCTTTGTTCGAGGATCAAAGTTCTTAAGCATAAAGTTCAGTGTACGTCCACGTGCAATATTATAGCAAAAAAATAATGTATAAGCACCACATACATTTGAGCAAGGCGACTGAATATTTGAAGTGTTAAACTCGCAGTTTTTACCATTGTTCGCTAAAAAAGCAGAAATGTGGGCATTGTTTGGTTTCTGACCATAAGAATCGAAATAAACACAGTCTTGAGTGTAGGGGTTGATAGAAGCAGCCACCCAGTGAGATCCTTCGGAATCAGATTTGTCTTTGTTGATGATGAAAACACAGGGTTGACGCACTTTGGAACGTGGTAAAAGGTCACATGGGTATACATTCACAAACAGTTTTGCAATTTTAGGATCTGACATAGCCAGTGTTCGTAGTTTTAATGTATCCATGGTGAAGCTACAAATCCATTACAACTGAACGGTTTTTGTCGATCTCGGCAACAGTCTGATAAGAGCAATAGAGAATAACATTTATTGGGTTTGCCAGCGCAGTAGAGAATTTCAATTCTACACGAATTGAGCCCTGTTTAGACAGACTCAAGTGACTTCCAGTCGGACATTGTTCTGGGGTTAAATCAAAACAATGGAGCATGTAGCCTGCTTTATAATCTTCGTAAGTCAGATCCAAACCTTCGTCTTTTTGGTGCTTGCCTGTAGCAGTATAAAGAGAGAGGTAGTCACGGGTGTATAAATTGTTTGTGAAGTCCGGCGTAAAGGGGTGATTCGGTACTGTCCGACCATCGACGCACAAAGCGATGTGATTTAGGTCGAAATGCTGGAAATTAAACGGGTTGGCTAAAAAGTCTCCGCTGTATGCTTTGTTGGTAATTAGTCCTACGGTAATGTGGCAGGGTAATGGTCCAACAATCGCCGAATCGATCGAACCTTCTCGTGCACCTGCAGCGATTGTGAACACCTTGCATAAATTTTGTTTAATTACATACTTTGCTGATGCACTTTCCAGGACCTTCGCATGGCTTAGTAAAATATTGGGACTTGCTTTCACTTTTTTGACGTATAATACTGCTTTAGTAATATGCACTTGTGGTGATTTGCCTTGGTCGCCACACATCAGGCAAAATCTGTCGCTGGAACGAATTAGTCTTAAACGGACGTCAACACCGTTCAATAAATATCGTCCTTGCTGACACCAATCAATGTGTAATCTTCCCAGTAATTCCCAAGTTTTTCCACCAACCACTTTTTGTTTACGCAGTTTCAGCGCGTTATTTGCATCATTAGCGGTTGGGTCTACGTCGTCAAATTGGCCGGCTACGTCCTTAAACCAACCTTGTACACCCAACTGGCTTCGTTTAGCTTCATGACCATAACTTAACAAGTCTTCAATATAACTACGAAAAGGGTAACTTGCGTCGCTTGAAGACACCAAAGTTTCATTGAGGGAAACGTCAATTTGTTGGAATAGGCTATGTAAAATGTTATTTATTGGAGATATCTTATCGGCGGCGGTCAGCGCTGTGCTACCATCAGATGTCACTTTGATATTCAACAATAGTAAACTATCGTTTAAGTCTAAATAATTGTCAGAAGCTGTATTTGTCACTAGAAATTCAATCGGCGCACCTTGTGTAATGGAATTTATAGGAAAGTGTTCTACATGAGTCACTTCACTTGTATCAACAGAGGTAGGGGGGACATCAAAAATCTCAAACCCACCGCTTGGGCATTCTTCAGACAAATGGTGTAGTAACGACATTTTTTATGTAAAATAGTTTTCAGTCAAAGACGTCGGTTTTCCGTTTCTTCTTAGCTTTGGTTTTTCCTCCTTTTTTTTTCTTCCTCCACCTGATTGAGACTTCAGCTTGCGTTTACGCTTACTGACCTTATGAGTGAGTTCCGGAGGAAAACGAGCATATAACTTCTTTCTTTTTCGACCAGTCCCCGTTTGAGGGCGTCCTAACACGTTAGTCATAAAATCCGATCTTATTTGTCCAAATCTAGTTCTAGCAGCATCTTTTAACCCCATACCAGAGTCTACGTCATCCAAAAATTGAGTACCCTTTCTTAAAAGATATCTACCGGCTCCTGCCGCCAAGTTTCTTACTTGTGGCATTACAAATGGTACTATATAGCGTTTCAGGTTATCGACGAGGCCGCTACCTTTTTGGAAACGTCCGCCCCTAAAGTACCCCCCTCCTCCCCCCAAACCAGCTTGCCGACAATAATGCCCGTAGCAGTGAGCTAAGGTGTTTCTTGGAGGTATCTTCATTTTTTTTTTGAATAAATGGTTTCCATAAAAAAATGTTATTTTAGAAAAGGAAGTCGACACAACATGTTACATCTTCAGGAACTGAAGGACGAGTGACGATAATTCAATAAGTGTGTTGATTTTAATCTATTTTCTTGAAATGTAAATTTACATTAACTCTACCTACCGGACTGAAAGGAATTGGCTCCGCAGTGTCGTCTCTTAATGTGACTTTTATTTCGTGAAAGCTGTTTCTTAAAATCGGCTTATAAAACGGAAACTGATAAACTTCGGATATTATGTCTCCATCATTACCACGTATAGGAATACATCTCAAGAGCGGTACTAAAGCATTTCCTACAATTTCTTCCGGAGCTATTAAATTTGTATAACAGTATATAGTGCTTAGTCCGATATCTAAATCCATAGGGTGTGGAGGAATTAGGTTCATTTTGGAGGTAATATCAGTCACGCCTTCATATCCTAGTAGCTGACCCATAGCGCTATTTAATTTGACAGTTACTTCTGCAGCTACCTGAATTTCAACCGAGCGTTTTAAAATATTATAAGTAATTTTAACGTCGTCCTTTGCGGCCGACTTCTCAATAATTTCATTTATTACTTCTACAACTTTTTCAGGTTTCAGATAAAAACCCTCAGGCAAGGATTGTTTCAATACATATGAAGATTTAACGTTACACTTTATTTTCATAAACCATTGGCTACTTTGTTCTTCTAATTTATGCTTAGGGTAGCTAGTAGCTTCGGAAGTTGCTTTCAAATGCAGGTCTTCGTGACCGTCCCAGCCCAAAACGAAAGCAAGCCTATGACTGATAGTTACCTCGCAGTTTGGTTTCAGTAAAACAACAACTAAAGTTTCTTCTGTATTAAGGGTAAGCTTAACAGGCGGATAATTGACATAAAAATGCATCAAATAATTATTAATGAAACCAATGAATGTTGTCACCCATTTATCCTCATCTAATTCTAATTCTTCCTTGTTTATTTCTTTTAAATATTTTTCAAAATTGAAAAAAGGAAAATGTAATGTGACTGAAGGATTCTTCATAATTCTAAAAAATGCTTTACGGGAGTTTGAAAGCTGAATAAAATTGTGGGGATAAATTATTTCGACAAGTCCAACTGACCATTTACCTAATAAATCAATACGTTTCGGAAGGTGAATTGTAAAGTCACTTAAGGTATTTTCAGGATGGTAAATAGGATCACCGTTGCTAGGTAGCTGTAAGTAAAATTCGTTTAAATCAGACATTTTTTCCTTTAGTCGTTTAATGTTTTAAGAAGGAGGGGAGGATTTAAAGTCTTTTGCAGACACCCAGCTGTTGAATTTGGAGGGAAAATCATAAAATTTAACAAAATATTGCTTGTTTGCACCTCTCCCACGCGTTCTCAATACTTTTTCAACGGCGTGAAATGCATCCTTTGCTTTCACTGATAAAGTTAACTCGTAAGGATAGAACTTCCCTTCGATGTTTTCGCCTGCTAGATCTGATAAAGAATAAGTTTCCGGTCTGCCGGGATAGCGTTTTATGATAATAAATTGTTCTAAGGACCAGCCACTTTTAAAGGACCGTGCAAAAATGTGACGCATTTTGCTTACCCTTACGGTTTGTCCGACTTCAAAAGAAAATTTTCGAGGAGGCTTCAGTTGCGCAAAGGGGCTGTGAAATTTTTTCCAGAAATATAATTGGTTGTGCGGTCGAACACTAATAGGTTTAGCCTGTATTGCAGGATGGACTGTGTCGTTGTAGGCTTTTAAAATTTTAGGTAAAATATCAAGATACTTGTAATTACCACGGTATGTGAATATTTTCCACATTTTCTGCTTACAGGATTGTATGAAGCGTTCGGCGATAGAACTTTTATGTAGATTATTCGTTTTTGATGAAAACAGATTAATGTGTTTATCTAATAAAAATTTTCGCGTGATCACACCCCAAAACTCACTTCCGGCGTCAATTTGCAGATGGGCGGGGGTAGTTTTAGCTTGTTTGAAAATCTTTTTAAACCCTTCAACAACATGTTTATTATTTTTAGTCTTAATAGGTGTAGCGTATGCATATCTTGAAAATACGTCAATTACGATTAAAATCCATTTATGATTTTTGTTCCATTTAGCTAGCGACTGCACATCGATTAGGTCGGCTTGCCAGTTCTGATTCAAGCCGCTACTGACAGTTTTCTTCGTCGGATATCGTCTTATGACACGCCTGTGCGTTGTATATACGTCAGATGTAGCAAGGAATTTTTTTACATCTTCTAAAGTAAAAGGCAAATTGTCAAGTTTAGCTTGCTTATATAATTTTAACGCACTCCCGAATCCTGCTGGATGACTGGGGTTATAATAATAGCGGGCAAAATATTCGTTCATTTTTCAGGTAATTTAGGAAAATCTTCCCAGTGAGGAGAAAGGAGAGGTGGACGAGGGTGTGAGGGAGAGGTGTTGGTTGAGGAAACTCGTTCGCTTCTACGCTTTAAAGAAACACTGCTCCCTGATAAAAACGATGTAGAAGGTGGTGAATGATCCCAGGTCGGTTTGTCTTTCATTCGTGTAAAAATGAATGATTTTGGTACATTCGCATCTTTTAATAGTTTCTCAAACGTCTCCACACCTTTCAAATTAGTAACACTTTTTGAATTGGTAGTTGTGTGACGTAGTAGGTCGACAAGATTAGATCCAGGAATCTGTTTGTCTCCAATAATAAGCTCGTGTTTACGGTTTATCTTGAAATTAGGATCGTCCTTTAACAGATCTAAAACATAAGCGGCTTTTGTTTTAAAATTTTTAGGAATTCCGCTTAAGATTTGCGGTTTAACGGATGCGAGTGAAACAAGTGACGCTGAAGGAAAAGTTGTTGTTGGTGATGTTGTTGACGCTGTTGTTGTTGTTGTTGTTGTTGCAAGCGTTGAAGGTGCTGGCATCACGTTTACTTGAGGACTAGTACTTGCATCTCTATAACGTTTTATATGAGACTGTATGCGACCTTGCATTTGCGTTAGAAATGTCGCTTTATCATGGTCGGATAACACAGGGTCTTCTAGCATACGTTCCATGTCATCTTGTAAGGTTTTTACAATCCTGACGGTAGGTTCAAAATTGTCTAGTGTTTGTCTGAAATAAGGGTTATAACTTTGTTGAGACAACACTGCGTCGTACGGTACCAAGGTTAGTTTTTGCATTGTTGGAAAGGTGATGTTGTTGATGCACAATTGTTAGATTCTTTTACCTATAGCCTTACCGACGACTCCGCCTATAGCACTAGCTAGTAAAGGGGCGAGCAAAGGTAAAAATGCGAGACCTCCTTTTTGGTTCAGAATGCGTTTTTTTCCACTGACGGACTGTCCCTTGGACGCCAAAGCTCTGACGATCTTCTTGTGTCTCTTGATTTTTTTCAATTGACAATCGGACAACGGGATATTGTTTTTAAGTAAATTTAAACAAATTTCGCAAATTGAATGTACCAAATCCGGACTGCAATCCTTAATAACGGATTTTATCTGCTTCTTGTTTAACGAAGAAAACGCCGCCAAAATTGGTGCGTTCTTTTTAAGGGACTTCTTCATTTTGCGTTTGCACATGATTAAATGGTAGCTAATTTAAGTTGCAGGAATATATATTGCGATTTTCTCTCCAGGAAAAATGTTTGTCATAAAGCGAAGCGAGTCATCAGTTGTTTGCTTTAGATTTATTAACAAATAGCCGTGTGGTTTTTCTGTGGCATCGGAATAAGCTTCCCTAAAAAATTTAGTTTTTCCAGGTACAATTTGATTTGCTAAAATGCTAGGTTGGAGTTGGTCTCTGGGATTTTTAAACAGTATTATGTAGTTTGAATTCAAACTTAAGTCACGTTGAGCAGGTCCTTTGAAAAATATATTTTGCGTTAAGAAACAGCAACTTATCAATCTGTGATGTGATATTTGGGTGGCGATTTTTGAATCTTTAATGGAATGTTGAAGGTCATCGATTATCAAAAGTGAAGAAGGAGGCAGCTTTTCGAAATCTAACATTCCCTTATGAAAATGTACTTTGTATGCCAATTTTTCCATCCATGGTTGAGCGATAGAAAAACACCAAAAAAAAGAAGTAACAGGCGGCGAAATTAATTGTTGAGCATGTTCGATGAGACGTCTGCAGAAAGTTGATTTGCCAGACTGGGAAGGTCCCCCGAGTAAAATAAAGAAAGGCGTTTCAAACTGTATTATTGGAGACATTCGCAGTTAGGCTATTGTTCCTGTTGTTGATAACTCCGACTTTAGTTCCCGGATGCTTAGTAGTTGCATAATATTCTTTGCTTGAGTGAAGGCACAATGTAAAGCGTTGTCCTGTTGAAGTTTTGATAGCGCTCCAGCATTGTGGTCTAAAGTTCGGTATTAGATAAGTAGCGTTGTTAAAATGATTACTGACAGCACTAGTGTTATTTGAGGCGAGAATATAAACTTCAAGACAAGCGGTGAAAGTTGACAGAATACCGAGCAGGAGCAAGGCGATTTTGAGACGTTTCTCCTCCATGGTTGACGTTCAAATGAAACCTAAACGACGTTTAAAGCATTTTAAGCTAAAAAAAAAAACAAAAAAAAAAAAA
>JAHWFP010109848.1:0-19720 GCA_023313725.1 Lithobius niger | reverse complement strand
CACTCACATACGTGAGAAAAATAAGTGAACCAATCCAGAAAATCCTGCAAAAACATAACATCATGTGCTACGCTAGAAACTCGACCAACCTGAAAAACATTCTGCACTCTCGACCACCCACCACCATGGAAGCTAAAACAATCCTCTCTAACCAAGAGCCTACAAACATTCCTGATACACTAACCATACTACAACAACAAAATGATCGGCCTCACTGCTACAACACTCGCAGCAAAAACAAGACCAGACATAACGCACAACCTCAAGGCAAAACCACCGAGCCACAAGACACTAGCCAGATACCAGTCATCCCTGACCCAGTGGTTGCTAGAAAACTACTGGCGCCACACTGCCCCAAAACCAAGGCAGCAGTGTACAAAATTCCATGTAGTGAGTGCCCAGCCATCTACGTGGGAGAGACTAGACGAGGAGTACACGTGCGTTTACTGGACCACATCACAGCCACCCGAACAGGAGACACCACCAATGGCATAGGAGCCCACCACGACAGCACAAAGCACTCCATAAACTGGGAAGGCACCACCACTCTCCTGACCTCCAACTCAAGCAGTGACGGCCACCTCAGAGCCCTTGAATCAATTTCCATAAATCATCTAGAAAGAAGAAATATCCCTCTAAGGAACCTTCAACCTCCTTCACACCCCACCATCAACCAGCTAGTCCACCCAGAAATCCAGAGCCTACTAGATAAAAAATGGAAAATCAACAACACCGCCAACAACAACGCCAACAACGCACACATCCCACGCCATAGAGATCAGTGGTCGCGGGCGCCGAACTCAAGAGGCTCCATAAATCAAGCACTACGATGTGAGGACAGCCAACGAACGACAACAAAAAAGCCTGAAGAAGAAAGACGTCGTGAAATTTAAAATTGTCTTTCGAAAATTAGCACATCACGAAAAAACAGGTGATGAACTTTGAAAAAGAGTATTTATTCCGTCAATCGAACCAAGGCACCTACAAATATGGGAGCAGGACCAAATCACTTCCGTTAGGCTTATTTCTGTCGCTGTAACCTTGTTGTAGCCCGTGTATGCTTGTTCAGGGTTTAGTTCAAGCAAACCCGGGAGACCATTTGTCATATACGGAGATTAATTCATGTGACAAATTATCAGCAATCTTGATAGTTTTGAGTTGGCATAGTAGGTCTAGTGCATTGTAGGCTCATTCTAAAGACCCGGGTTCAGTTTAATGTTCAAACTCACAAAAAAACGATCACTTTCAAAAACGGAGACGCTCCAGGTTCAGTTCTCCGAGTTGGGACACGCTGATTTTTTCTTCAGTAGTGCTGCCCATGTATGATATTTAGCTATTCATAGTGTTATTGCCTTCATTGTGTTTCTTTGTTAATTGCTTTTTTTTTTAATGTTATTTGTAAAATTATAATGGTGCACAAATTTGATAATTCGTTCATAGCAAAGTCTGCGAAAGGCTATATGTATGCAGTTGAATCTGCGGGATTGCGTCTCTACCAATCTGGGTAGGAATGGCTAAATGACATTCTGGTTACCATCTGGTGACTTCTGCTCCGTTTGGAGTCTTTGCCAGCAAAACTTCATTAGATGTCATGGACGAACCGCATGATGAAATGGACCAGAAATTTCCAAAAGATGTTAACGTGACCCCAGAGGTCGTGGACTGTTGACATGTTAGGGTAATGTTACAACTGCAGTTGAGAAAATTTCGCTACAAAAAACAGTTGAAGGACTAGAGAACTAAATTGACGGCAAACTTTTATTTATTGCTAGCTCATTTTGTGACAACGCTGTCACAAGTGTAAAAATACTAAAAAATACATCAGCTGCTCTCAAGCTAAACTGCTACATGGCTCGACTATTCCGCAGCTAGTTTAGTCCTTCATAACAACTAAATTAGTGCATTAATCTTTGCTCAATAAACTGAGTCTAAAACAAGGCCCGCTAACAAGCTTATACTAGCTTCACCGTTTACCCTTTAGCAGCCTTCTCTGACAGCTATCCAAAACTGACAACAACTTGTTGCTAAGTCGACCAACAATGCCTAGCATACATTCACAACAACATGCGAGTTTCAAAGTAACAATCCACCAGTTGCGTCATCTACAGGCAACTTCCAAACATCAAAACGCTTCATTAACAAACGATAGCGAATTAAAATCTGAAATAGTACAACCTAATACTACAAAGTGACGCGGCACTGCGTATCGTGTCACAGAGACTATTACTTGAATAAACGTATTGGCTTCATATTAAACAGATTTTGTTGTAAGCTGTGTTTAATTTTTTTCTGCTGAAAACATGCAAAACAGTAGTTTCTAATGACACTGATGAACTGTAGGTTGTTTTGTTGATGTTGATAAACATAGTTTTTTTTTTCAGATTGTTCTTGGCACTGTATCAAACATTGAAGAAGCAATACAGTGGTTGAGTTACACCTATTTGTACGTCAGAATGAGATTGAATCCCCTCGTGTATGGCATCAAGTATCAGACAGTGAAGGTATGACTGAATCACTAGCAGTAAGGGAATGAAACTTGTGTCATTTTTTTCCTTAATGATCTGTCCTTCATATCCCATTTTTAGTTTTACTGAAATTGGTTGGAAGTTTTCGATCTGATGTGTAGAAGAGCTGTAAACAATGATTACACAGCGGGCTAATGTGGGCGCACCCGTTCTTAAAGGGTTAAAGGGCTTTGATAGTGTTTTTTTTTATTGCTACGAACATATGCATTACCTGTTAATTTTAGCATTTTTTATTCTGAAATGCTTTTTCCTTCTAGCATTTTAAACTAATCACCTGCCAGCTCGCTAATCCCAAAGTGTGCACGCACACTCCCTTCCATACTAATAGCGCTCAGGTCGCATAATTACCATCTTTTTTCCTCTGGACCTCGTTCAATTCGGATATGGTTTTCTTCTCCCTATCATATTGTTTTTAGAATATTGCGAAAGCGAAAGCTCCGCTCATCGTTCATCAATGGCTAATGAACATGGCTATAAGCCACTTTGGAAGATGCCCTCGCCGTCGATTGGCCCTAGCTCACATGCTTCTCTGGGCATTGTGCCCCCTCATTCAGCGTCTGCTCTCGTCCTTCTCGTCGAGATCCGCCTAGATGATTTACTTCTGATGTCTCTAAGGAAAATTGGGGTACCAAACCGCCTTTGGATTTGGTTGTAGTCATTTCTCATGTTTCTCCCGGCAAAATCGGCATACCACACTCGTCCGGAATCCTGTATTCTGGCCTTGACAGCCTGTCATTTATGGCTGTTTCATCCTGTGGACGTCCATCCACATCCAAAGAAGATACTTTTATGGGTTTTCGTGATTTTCTGTTCACTCAAATCAATTCATCGCAAGATCAGCTTCTTTCTGTCACCGAGAATTTGGAACCTGTCCACAACTATTTCACTACCTTGGCTCAACAGTCTGGCTCATCAATTGTCATTCAAGAGACTGTGTGCCAGGAAATTGCCACTACGAAAACGAAATACTCTTAAGTTGAAGTCAAAACTTAAATCCAACTGGGTGAAGAAGCTTAAATCTACCAAGCCAAGGAAACCTCATTCCCGTATAAAGTTTGAGCCTCTAGACCTCACGGTCAGCTACTGCTGCAGAACCATCACTTCGGCCTTGGCCACTTCTCCTCGCACCTTGCTGACTACATATGGCATGTTATCCAAAGCCGAAATCAGCGAGCTTTTAGAACGAGCTCATACTAACCGTGTGCCTATTTTGTCTAGAGCTGACCATGACAAGCCTGCAAGTTCTACGGACCACTGGTTTCTTGCCGCCACCTCTGAAGGCAGATTTAACTACGTTCGGAGATGAGTCAACTGTTCTTCGATCGATGTCACCCTTTGCACCCCAAAACGAAATCACTCTTCTTCCCGCAAGCCCATCAGTGAACCTCGGGGAAATCTTCGCCCTGCCATTTTACTAGCATCAATAGCCGCATGTGTCAATCTGCTCGCTCTTCGAGCCCGACTTGCTTGGAGCCTTGTGAAAGCCTTATTTGCAAAAGCGAAAGAACTCTATTCTGAAGCAAAAGCGAAACACTTAAAAAAGACAAGACCATCAACGAAACCAGAGTTGAAAGTGAAAAGAACGCCCGTTGCAAAAGACAAAATGCATGCAAAAGCGAAAGCTATTACACACGAAAACTAAACACAAGATGGAACGGATGCAAATGCGTAAGCTTTATCTGACCAGGCACACAAACGCCCTCGCTCCCATGATAATATTACGAACTCTCCAAAGAAGCAACGGCAGGAATTCTATGATAATTTAGGTGACAATTGAAGCTTCCTTCTCGATCTCATTATGATTCTGACGATGCCTCCCGTCATGCTCACTTGGATAATCTTATATGCTTCCATGATAATGGTGGCCCACTTGCGAGATTGGGACATGGCAAAGACCGATATGTCGATGATGTCTTTGCCACACTCCAATCTCGCAAGCGGGCCACCATCCTCCAAAACTTGAACTCATGGCACCCTGTCATCCAGTTCACGACCGAAAATGAAGGGGAGAAGACCTTTCCTAACCTTCAGCTACACAGGAGTCGTAAGATCACCACTTTGAGCCGTACCAGAAGCCCTGCCATTCCAGCAGCGCCGCCTCCTGCCACGCCCTCCACCAGCTTCGTGCCACCCTTGTCATTGAACTGTGTAGAATTATTGAACTGTCATTTGACTACACCATTGCCAAAAAAAAAACATGGCTAAGGCCAAAACCAAGTACTTACTTTTGCAATACCCGGCCAGCCTTATCAACCGAGAGACTCTGATAGCTTGGCACAAAGCTAAACTGAAAATAATCAGGCAATCGCCACATTACAAGCAAGGTCCTGTAAGCAAGGTCCTGTCGAGGTTATCACCTTTCTCTCAGGCCGCAGTGAGCAAAATTCACCAGGTGGCCAAAGAACAGAGTGTATCTCGTTTCCATCGTTTCCCACTGAGTCTCAAGAAATTGCTCCGGTCTCGTACCCTCCTCCTCCCCGCCCCCCCGACCTCCTCCCCTCCCCCCCCCCCATCCCTTGGGTCACTGCTGGCTCCGTTCCTCCCCCACCCACTGTTGTCCAACCAGTAGTAAGATAAGAACTTTCACTGCTACTACCCTGTCCCCCCCCCCCCTCCACCACCTCCACCCCCTCCTCTTCTCCCCCCACTTCCTCTGCATTACCCCCTACACATCTTCAGTTCATTCCAGGGGTGGTGTATTGTGTGTGTCCCATGTGACTCCTGTAATGTTGTCTATATTATCGAAAGTAAACGACAACTACAAGAACATGTAAAGGAACATGTTGGAGAGACTCTCAACGAAGTTTTGAAAAACAGCCTTGCCCTACACCACAAAAATGCCATTCATGCCATTTCGTGGAGTGAAACCTCTGTGCTACTTAATTCTAACTCCCTCAACAAACCCCACTTGAAAGTTCTGGAGTCATTTGTCATGAAGCGTTTTCAGAAACTAGGAGTTCCATTGGTGAATATTGTTAGTCCGACTTTTCAACGAGCCTAACAGAATAGTTGGCACCCAGCTGGCCTCCAAACTCAATCAGCAATGGAATGTCTAGAAGCGGCGACCTATAAAGATCAGTGGTGACCTGTCTCAACACGCATAGTTCAAAATGAAAGCTGTCGCTACGTGATGTGAAGGAAGTTTGTTGTTTTGCGTGCGGACTTCTGATGAAGGCGGTTGGCTAATCCACCGAAACTTGAAGCAGAACTAAGCAGATTGTTTTCCTTTTGTGGTAACGTGTGTTTTTTTTCTCTTTTATAATTACCTTGTAATTATAATTATTAATTGTAAAGCAGGGGTGGGTGTCTAGTCGATTAGCCGTGGTCCATAAAAAATTTAACCGCAAAATTGTGTCCCAAGTCCCTTCTTGAACTTAATTATTTTTTATGGACCACCTTGTAATAAATAATGTTTCACTGTTAATAAAAAACAAAAATAAATCGGTTAAACAGAAGTAGATCTTCATAAAATTGTACGTCTCATTTCAGGATGATCCACTACTTCTGGAACATCGCCGAGAGCTTATTCTCAAAACAGCACGAGCCCTCGATAAAGCATACATGACACGATTTGATGAACGCACAGGCAACTTGCACAGCACTGACCTCGGGCGTACTGCCAGTCATTTTTATATCAAGTATGATACAGTTGAGGTAAGAAAGAAAACTGAATCACTGCCCATTTACATTTTTTTTTTATTCAAAGCAAACAAGGTACTTTGGCTTTGTAATTAAGTACCTAATTCATCATGCCTAATTATTGCTTGATAGGTGGTACGAACGAGTGAGTGTAATGGTTTGAATGATATTTTGTGTAAATTTTCAGCTCATCAACGAAAAGCTAAGTGATGTTATGCACGAAGCTGATGTCCTGGCCATGATCTCTCAATCTGAAGAATTCAATCAATTAAAGGTACAGCAGTTTTATTAGCTTATTGCTGAATCTCAGAATTAAAGAGTAATTAAGGGACCCATGCTTTCTGCAATAATTTTAAACAAAAATTTTACTTCCATCCGAAAATACTTCCCTTTAGTTATTGGCTAAATATTGTTTATTAATGGTCAATGCCAAAAAAGTTAATAAAAAAAAGCATTGTAGAAAGTCAAAGAAATTTCAATTAAAAATCGAAGAAAGTGTGACAAAAAATAACACTTATTCCACCCACGAAAGCACGACACAATACTTTAACCAGTCTACTGTAGTCTGTATATTTCCGGAGATTCAACAACCTCCTTCCGAAAGAATCCACTAAAACACTAAACGGTAGATACGTAAATCTTATTAATATTAAGAGGTGTTAATATTATATCTTATTATGATAAGTCTCGGTAATAAGTCTTCTTAATAAGTCTTAATTTATTTATTTTACATGAGTCTTAATACAGTCTTATTAACCAGTCTTTATTTAAAAAAAAACGTGACTTTTCTGGAAAAATACGTATTTAGTGATCTCACATTTTAATTTTAGCTGCAACAAATGGTATACACCTCCGCATTTGAAAAATGGGATCAAATTTCTTTTAGTAAGCAAGTTTAGAATTTTGCGATATCGCAAAATCACGGAAAGTATGGGTCTTTATTTTTAATGCTAATTCATCAATTGGTGTCTGCCTACTAGTCTTAAGACTCATTTTATTACAGCGTAATTGTTACTGAACTTTAATCATTAGAAAAAAAAATGCATGGTTGAGTTTGTAAAATGTCGACTTTCTGTGATTCTGGTAGTGTATACAGTGACTTCCTTATTTTATTAAGGTGCGCGATGATGAAATGGATGAACTTGAAAACCACGTTCAGGATGACTGTTTTTTGCCTGTTATGGGCGGCAAAGAAAACACTCACGGAAAAGTGAGCATTCTAATCCAAACTCACATTTCTCGCAGCGCATTTGACAGCTTTTCTCTTACTTCGGATCAGAGTTACGTCATTCAGGTGAGTTGAATTTAGTGTCTTACATTTAACACTTTAATAGGTCATTGCAGAACTCAAGAATGTTACGAATCATTCTGAATCACGGTTGGGTTCATACTCTGGGCAAATTACTAGTGCGTAAGACTTGTGTAGCATTTAAGTTGCATAAAGTGTGGTTGTGTGTATTTAAATTTTCTTTCCATGTGCTGCAATTTTTATTTAACTTGTCTTCGTAACTTGCAAACTATCCTGTGTTTTCTAATAAAAAATATGCTGTTTAATAGTATCATGTGTACGAGATAAGGAATAAGGATTTTGGTGGTTTAATAAATTCTGTTTCTTTTTCCTATAATTTGCAATTGCATGCCATGACTAATGCTCCCAAATATTGTGGTTGAATGCCCTTGAATGCCCTTGCTGGCTAGGAAGATGGTGTTTTTATTTTATGTGACTGGTAAATTACAGGGACAGATGTTTCTGCAGTTGCAATTGTAAACAAAAATGAAACTGAAGTATAGTTCATTACTTTGTGCCATTGCAGAATGCGATAAGAATTGGACGAGCTGTTTTCGAAATCGTACTGCGGCGCCACTGGGCCATCATGGCTGGTCGTTTACTGATGTTCAGTAAGATCCTGGAACAACAGTTGTGGCATTTTGAGAATCCACTTCGTCAGTTCTCCATGCTTGGTGAAGATATTCTAACAAAATTGGAAGAACGGAATCTTTCCATTGAGCAGCTAAAGGAAATGGATGAAAAAGAAATCGGTAACTAGCCTTTTCAATCACTTTCTTTCTAACTAGCCTTTCAATCGCTTTCATCCTTATCTATTGGTAGTCTAGTTTTGTAGAAAGTATCAATCTTTCTTTGCTTTTGAATAGGCCATTTCATTCGCCATGTCAAAATGGGCAAAGTGGTAAAACGATGTGTCCAGGCACTACCTAGTCTTAAGGTTGATGCGAGCATTCAACCCATAACACGCGAGATTCTACGTGTAAAGTTAGACATAACTCCTGACTTCCGTTGGGATGATCACATTCATGGCAGTGGGTCAGAGTCATTCTGGATTTGGGTCGAGGATCCCAAGAGTAACTACATGCATCACTACGAGTTCTTCTTACTTACCAAACGACAAGTAAGTGTTCTACTGCTATTAAAATTGTCAACTAGGGGCCATCCATAAATGATGTCAGTTTTAACCCCCACTCTTTCTTTCCCCATCCTCTGTCAGTGTGTCACTACTTCCGAGTCAAGAGGCTAGTTGATTACGTAATTAAAGGCCAGTAGAGGGCAGAGGTCAGTCCCAATTTCCCCTCCAACCCCACCTTTTTCACGTTGCTAGTCCACTTCTGCCCCAGAAAATGAAGTCACAAATCCCCCAACCTCTCAACAATGAAGAGGGAAGTAAGTTGGGAAACTTCACTAGACTTTTTGATGCCATTTTTTTCGGGTGGGTGTGAAAGTGGAGAAAGGTATTGGGAACACATCTTTTTTAATAGTAATGTTTAGGTAACTTGTACTATAAAAACGTTTCCATTATAGTACTCTATGGGAGCCCACCCATAAATTGTGTACCGTAAATTGTGACGTACAAATTGTGTCACCACTCCTGTACATTTGTCCAAAACTGCCAGACTCTGCATATCTGCTCTTTTCCCCCCTCCCTCAGAATTTGAAGAATCCACTTTCAGGCATTGCATTGTTTCTATTTTAAGGTTGTGCGGCGAGAAGTTCAAAATCTGGTTTTCACTATTCCTATATCTGATCCCCTCCCAAACCAATACTATGTGCGTGTGGTCTCGGATCGTTGGCTGGGATCAGAAAGCACCAGTGCACTTTCATTTCAGCATCTCATTTTGCCGGAGAGACATCCACCACATACTGGTATGTTTGATTCTTCATTCATTTAATTTATTCATTTTGCAAGCAAAGTATTACGTAATGTATTTGTATTTTTGTAAAATAGGGTTTTCATATATGCTAAAAACTGGAAAGTGCTTACATTGCCATGGCTGGATCAGACAGCGCCACATTTTTGTGTTAGCTTACTTTTCTTTGGTGTTTGACGTAAACTTAAATTTTAATTTGTGTGACCAACTTTATGATCGTCGCCTTTTGTGCTTGAGTCTTGTACACATTTTTTTCAAAGTCCTGCATTAGTCTTTGCAATACTGTAAGGGCGACAAAACTGAAATGTAGCAGAATGTTGTGGAGATCATTGCAACTTTATGTGCAGTTTACTCTAGTTCGAAGTAATATTTCTTCTTTTTTTGGTACAGAGTTATTGGATCTAGATCCTCTTCCCATTTCTGCTCTCAAGAATCCCGGGATTGAGTCTCTTTACAATTTTACTCACTTCAACCCAATTCAGACACAGATCTTCCACACACTTTACCATACAGACAAGAATGTGCTGTTAGGAGCACCCACCGGTTCTGGGAAGACCATTGCTGCTGAAATTGCCATGTGGAGAGTGTTTCGTGAATATCCAGGAACAAAAGTAAGCAACTGGTTTAAAAGCCGCGCTAGTTCTTTTAAGTTTTTGTAAGGCTGTACCGATACAGATACAGATTTACCGATACAGACACTCTATCGGTAAATCTGCAGATATTTAAAGTATTGGTATCGAATTGGAATCTGTATTTCGTAGCGATACTTTATAGGTACCACACTTTAACATTGAGTCAGATTGAGAACTGCCTGCTGAATATCATGATCCTGGAAATGGAAGCACAACATAAAGTGGCATCCTGAATGAAATCAGTATCGGCATTGGTGTCGGTAAAACGGATATCAGAATATTATACGAATATTAGATCGGTAGCTGTATTTGATCAATAGAAGTGGTATCGGTACAGCTTTAATTTTCGGTATTCGTGACCATTATTTCGATATTGATCACACCTGGAACACTGTGAGAGCATGTGGGTAACTGTTGTTTCAAATTTATTCCCCTTGTCAGGTTGTTTACATTGCTCCACTAAAGGCTCTTGTACGGGAAAGAATCGAAGACTGGAAAATTCGCTTAACACAGAGATTGGGCAGAACGTGAGTAACGCTGTGATGTGTCTTGGCTTGACTTTAATTTGTTATCGTTCTTTTTGAGTGCTCGTTAATGGTTTGATCTCGTTTAAAATTCAATTTTGGTGAGTGATGGGTGATGGTTCCAACATTTAAAAATTTCACTAGCATCTGCCTACTTGCCGCTCTGTAAAATAGGTCGCTGATGGATAGGTATAGAGGCAGAATACATTTTTCTTCCATATCCGCATTCTATGTATAATTACGTCTCGTTGGATTTTCATTGAGTTTGTACCGCTTGCAACATCATTGGACTACAAGCATACAGAATTAACTGAACTTCAAGTAGCCGTACATGTGTAACTATTACCCGGTTTAAGCCTTTACAGACTCCTCTGAAAAGCTTGGTTTTCTCTTTGCTTTACATCGAGAAGGGATTTTTGCTCAATGCTAGCAGTGCCTTTTGGGTTTAACCAATAATAAATTTATTAACTCGTTACAGAGTTGTAGAATTGACTGGTGATGTAACACCAGATGTGCGGGCTATCGGAACAGCCGATGTTATTGTTACTACACCTGAAAAGTGGGACGGTGTCAGTCGAAGTTGGCAGACAAGAAATTATGTGAAATCAGTCTCGCTCATTGTTATTGATGAAATTCATTTACTTGGTAAGTTTTTCTATATTGGGATCTTGTTATTAGTCTTCAATAAATTAAACATAGGCATATGATGGTTGCTTGCAGGTGAGGATCGAGGCCCTGTTCTGGAGGTTATTGTTTCTCGAACAAATTTCATCTCTTCGCATACTGATTTTCCGTTGCGTGTTATTGGTTTGTCAACTGCCTTAGCCAATGCACGCGACTTGGCTGATTGGCTGGGGATTAAAGAGGTAAAAATTGTAACTCTCAGTTAAGATAACTGTTATTGCACATTATAAATTTAAAAAAAATGACATTTTATGCGTCTTTCAGGCTGGGCTTTTCAACTTTCGCCCGTCTGTTCGTCCTGTTCCATTGGAAGTCCACATTGAAGGATTTCCAGGCAAACATTATTGTCCGCGAATGGCGACCATGAATAAACCAACTTATCAAGGTAAGTTTGCATTGGTATTGGTGTAAGAAACTTATTTCTTGTGGACATATTCATACGTTACGGGCAAAGCTTAACTTAGTACATTTGCCCTCTTAAAACGTTCTTTCCTTACTAAGATGCAAATCGGAAAGAATTGGAAAAAATTTCTGATTTATAACGATACCGCTTTATAGCGTTAAACTGCCACCTTGCTGCGTTACTGTTATACATCTTGGCCTAAGCTGGATTTAGTCGGGAATTGGAGTAGGGGAGATAGGTAGGTCCAGACGTGGAATGGTTTTGGAAGAGGGAACTGAGAAAGTAAGCAGCCAGTGAATTTCCTCAGATCACAAGGTCTGAGGAAAGAATACAAAAAAAGAATACAAACACCAAGGGCAAAATGAATCCATCATCAAAGATATTCTACAATATCTTTAATACTCACGTGGATTTGACGAGGTAGCGACTATAAGGAGCGAACATGATGACCCTTGCCATCTTCCCCAGTCTCAGGTTTTATTCAGGCAGATGCTTGATTTAGAAGGTCTTACCTGCCTGGCCTGCACCTCAAGAATCCAGGGGAGGGGCCAACGTGGGGATGAGTGCAGCCCCACAATCTAGTTTAGAAGGTTCGGCATTTCCGTCTCAAGGATGTGGTGGTCGCACCTTTCGTAGAATTCCTTCAGGGAGAGTCCTGCTCCCGTTCACCGGCAGGTGGGGGCAGGCTCAGGCATCACGTGAGGGAATGGGAACAGAGTGAGATAACCTCAGAAGCAACAAAAATACTGGCAACCAGCATTTACAGTGGTAAATTGAAGACATCAAGGGAAAATTTTTTACACTTTACCACACACTTCGAACCCACAGCAGCAAGTTCTTTTTAAATTTTCGGTGATAGGCGATTACATCTTCTTCAGAAAAACATCACTACACTTTCAAGGTCACATCACGGTGACGAAAAAGGAATCCATTTGCCATTTAAAATTCGCGCACATGCAGTAGGTCAGTGCGACCACTGATCTACGTACGTTGTAACAGGCTAGCCCACTGTCTGCTGAGCCCTGTCGCCAGCTGCGGCCTGACCAGCTGGTCAATTCTGCTGTATGTTGGTCCAGTCAAATTCATGAAGGGGACATTCTGTTGCTGAAAATGGCGAATGGCTATCGCCTCTAGTGCACGAAGATGGGGGGTCATGCACAAAATTAGTTAAAAAGGATAAAAGTCTGGTCCCAAGCTATGGTGTGGTGGGTGTCTTTATGGTGAACATCTCCATTCAAGGTGTCTCCCACATGTTCTTTGACCCTTACTTGCACCTCTCTCCGGGTCTCACCGATGTATTTAGCATTGCAATCATAGCAGGGTACAGTAAACCATACCTTTTCTGGTGAGCAATCGTGCTGGGGCAGCGAACCAGGGGTGGGGGACTTGGAAAGGGGGGGCGTCAGGGGCTTGGCAGGCAGAGGGGGGGGGGGTCAAGTATCCGTGGGACGTACCAGCATGTGCGGCCTTATCACCAGATGGTGAGGAGGAGTGGTTTCCGCGGAGGTGGTGGTTGGGGAACTGGAAGGCCCATGTCACCTCTTTCAGCACCACCTGCTGCAGCTTCTGCTGTATCTACTTTGCCCCGGAGCAGCTTCTTGATGTTCGGTGGGAAGTGGTGGAAGCAATGGACTCCTCGCTTACTCTGCATTCTGTGGACCCCTTCACTCCATCCTGGTAAGTATGTCACAGTCTCTACTGGTCTGTTCTCTCGCTATTACTCCCTTACTCCTTGAGAGCCTCTCGCACTATCTGTATCCTTCCTGAGTACACGAGCCTTCTGCTTAACCTTCATCTTTTCTCTGTTGATCAGCGCAGCTGGTATCCGAGAAGCAGGTAATTGGTTTTGGCTTTCTCTAGAGGTCTGAGGGCAGTTTCGTTGGTGAACGAGCTTCCCAAAATCATGCGTAACTCGTTGGCGAGAATCGCCCTAAGGTGGAATCTAGGGTGGCACGAATTGTACGGAATTGCTCGCCCAGTGTGAGTCGGCTTATGGAAAGGTTCGAAGCTTATCCTGGTGCTCTCTCTGTGCAGCAACAAATTTTTAAATGTCAAATGGATTCCTTTTTCATTACCGTGATGTTGAACTTGAGAGTGGGGAGTGACGTTTTTTCTGAAGAAGGTGATCGCCTATCACTGAAAATTAAAAAAGAACTTGCTGCTGTGGGTTCGAACTGCATGGTAAAGTGTAAAAATTGTTCCCTTAAATCCTCAGAAGCCTTCATACTCGCAATTATCAGACATGGTTACTTCCCTCCGTTCACTTCGTTCCCGACACTTTCAGTTCTACAGCTATAGATTCGCAACGCTTCACCGGATCAGGCGTTGGAGTAAAAGGTTTGGATCCTACTCACCAAGGGCGCATTTTGCCTCTCACTGTTAAGAAACCCCTTGTTCTACAGCCCCACGCCTGTAATTGCCAAGAAAACCGGTGGCACATGCTTGATTTTCAACCTTCGCAAGCATAACATCTGTCTGCTGATGATTCACTTAAAGATGGAAACCCTTGCCTCATCCGAGAGCACTGTCGGCCAGAAAACTCACGGTTACAATGAAGTTGGTGATCAGATATCTCCACATACCCCTCCACCCGTCCTTTTTTCATCTACCGGTTCATCTTGGGAAGTCTCACCACTTTGCGATGATTTCATTTGGGTCTCAGCACGGCTCCCTACCTCATTATGTTTGTTCTTTGCCCTGTCATAGGATTTCTTCACCTATTGCACTTCACCGAGTGTGCTCTTATGGAAATATCGGTACCGGATTGGTTTTCCAAATACTTTGCTACATGCCAGCATCGGTATAAATAAAAATGGTATCGGAACAGCCTACTAATTACATGACACATAAAAGGACAAAATAAACTGTTAGGCCTCCTGGAGTTACTTTGAAACTCACTAGAATTACCAGGAACTCGGAAATTATACATCACACTCACTTTCAAAGTCAAGTTACTTTTTGTATCTTGCAAATTTTCGACTGTATATCAACATATTTCTTCAGGCACGATGAAGGAAAAGTTAGTCCTCTGGTTACATCTTCGTCATTTTCGTCTGCTCGGCTTTCGAGCAGACGAAAACGACGAAGATGTAACCAGAGGACTCATTTTTCCTTGATCATGCGGCTTCATGCCTGGTAAAGGATGTTGATACACAGTCGACATTTTGTAAGACAGTATCCTAATATTGAGCGTGATGAATAATTTCCGACTTCCAGGTGACAAATTGTGACATTGGTTGAAGTGTAGCTGAAGGATGTACAGTAGAACCTCATTGTTCTAATAAGTGCATTGTTGCAGTGAGAATTACAAAAAGATTGGATAAACTTGATTCCAGAAACGGTGATAAAACGAGCTTGATTTCTCTTTCTTCTCTAAAAACTGTCAAATTTTTGAAGTTTCCCAGAGAATGGGTGTTCAAGGTTCTACTGAATTATTAAACCTTAAAAGTTATTGTACTGCATTGGACTGATTGCCTGAACTCTGGTTTCAAGTTACTGGAGTTACGTCAGGAAAAAAAAATCATTCTTTGGGTAATTTACATTTAGTCTCTGAATTTCTTTTCCTTGTTTCATCATAATAAATTTTTCAGCTATTACAATGCATTCTCCCACCAAGCCATCTTTGGTATTCGTTTCATCACGAAGGCAAACTCGACTTACAGCTCTTGACTTGATTGCTTATTGTGCCACAGAAGACAACCCCAAGCAATGGCTACACATGGCAGAGGACGAGGTAACTAAATTTAAGCTCATAAAAATATGAAAGCTGTTTGTGATACAGAGCCAATTCCAAAAAGTCACAGAATTAACAGTAATTGTTTTTTTTTAAGTTTTAAATTTCTTGGTGTTGACTTGCCTTATGTGGAATCATTATTAAAATTATGAAAAGTCACCACTTTTGCTATAGTCCCAAATACTGTACTCGTAGAGTTCAGCGGATTTTTTCAATTTTTGTCTTTGATGCTGATGTATGACAAAATTTAAACTTTTGTGCGAATTCCTAAGTGTTGAGAGTTTCTCAAATTGTTGTGAGGAAGTAACTTTTTTTTTGTTATGCAAAAAAGTTTGACTTGTCACAAATGCCCTGCAGTGTAAGCTTTCTAATTTAGATAATGACGCAGATAATGAATAATTTGTTTCTGCAGAATGTTGAGGTTGGTAGCCGTGAGAGTCATTATCTCTGTTGTGGTAGCTTCGGTGACGGAGGTTGCCCTAAAGGAGCGTTAATGTTGCCTTTGTTTTTTTTTCTTCAATAAATTTTGCTCTATTTTGTTTTGCTATTTTAATTTAAAATGCAATATTATTCTTTTTTTCAGATGGATAGTGTCATTGTCAGTATCCGTGATACCAACCTCAAGCTCACCCTGGCCTTTGGAATTGGGCTGCATCACGCGGGTTTGCATGAACGAGATAGAAAAACAGTCGAGGAGCTCTTTTTAAACCAGAAAATTCAAGTAATTTGTTGATCATTGATCTTTTTTCTTTATTAGTACTGTACTTGCCAGTATCACTCTTACTGATTAATTTTTTTATAGGTGTTGATTGCCACGGCTACTTTAGCTTGGGGTGTCAATCTCCCAGCTCATCTTGTCGTTGTCAAAGGCACAGAGTACTATGACGGAAAAACCCGAAGATATGCAGATTTCCCCATCACAGGTAAAATAACTTTCCCCAGCTTCCTCACCATCAATCATATTGGTTGATAAAATGACCATGCTAGCACTTATGGACGTGACCTTAACTTGCTTCGCGGAACGTCACTTATGTCCGGGCCCCTTCACGAGCAAGGAAAACGGGATTCCCCGCTCTCAAACGCGACCAAGATGGCGGCCTTGCATTGTGTTGTTCCGGGTGGGTTTACTACCGCTTTGAACCAAGGGCTATTCCCACCAACCAAACACAATTACACTTCAATTTTGGTGACAATGCCAACAAAAACATAAATTAAGGTAGTAATAGGATGATATTGAATTAAACGAACATAAAATATATGTTCCAAAATACCTAATTCAATCGTAATTACACCTCCATTATATGCAATTGGTTTTTTTTAACAGAGCTTAGAACTGAGCGATGTGTCGTTCGTCAGGCGTTTTTGGAGCTCGTGAGACGTGTATCATTGCTTACGCTTGAAGGGTTTAACCTAGGGCCACACTAAATCAATGTTTCTACGATTTTCAATTTTTTTTTTGTATTTATTTATACTATAATGAAAATTTTACTTTTTATTTAAAAAATATTTTTCCAACAAACGGATAAATTCAGGAAAAAATTACCGCACACTTTCACAATCAAAACAACAGCTTTGTCCTGCCAATTTTCGATAGCTTGGGCTGCTATCTTCTTCAGGCCTCAAGGATATAGTTCGGACTTTCTACATTTTCCACTCAGTTCGACGAACTATCGCATTTGAATTTGGCTGGCAACGTTGCCTCCTGTATTTGTGTTGCGGGCCTAGATCGTTCGTTCCTCTTCTCCACTGACAATGAAGTCGGCCAGCCAGAACGAAAATTAACGATGTTTTTAAAAATATTTTTCATTATAATGTTATAACGAAATTACGTCATAACGAAATAAAAAAGCCCCCTCTTGAATTTTGTTATAACGAGCTTTGTACCAACCTTATCATGTTCCTATTCAGGCATACCATACACCGGTGACAGATTTTCAAGGAAAGCCTGCCCTCAGAACACCAATACGTTGGTTTTCCTCGGGTTTATATTCATGCCCTATGTTCTACACCATTTTGGTGTAGTCATCTTGCAGTACAACCTCATCCTCAGTTGATTTAATTGAGTGGTGTGAAGTAGAATCTTCTACAAACATTTCACATATGCAAGAAAAATTTTCAGACAGATTGTTTATAGTGTAGAAATTACGGCTGTACCGAACCAAACAAACCGAACCGAACTTGGCCGAACAGAGAGTGTTCGGTTCGGTTCGGTGTTCGGTCTTTGAAACGCAAAATAACAAACCGAACATATTTTCACTTCTAATCAACGGATTTTGATGTTTGAATACACCATTTTGAAGGTTTTTTCGCCAGCTTTCTGTTGGTCCAAGCCACAAGTTCCCAGCTCTAACGGTTCAGAAGTTATAAGGAAAAATGTAAAAGTAGTGGAGATTTTTTTGATGTTTAAACAGAGTTTCAACATCTATGGACTTACAAGTCCATGTGAAAATACCTACATTTGTTAAGAAACCTGTGCTTTGATGAATCTTTGTGAACTGAGTTCTTTAACATTTTAGTTTAAAATAGATTGGCTTGGTACATTTTTGTTCGGTTCGGAAGTGTTCGGTGTTCGCCTTATTTAAGGTTTGTTCGGTTCGGTTCGGTTCGGCTGACAAATTCTCGTTCGGTACAGCCTTAGTAGAAATGGTTAAGTGTGACCTCCTGATACAAACTGAGATAAGTAGAAAATAAAAGATGCAGCGAGATCTACAAGTAGGTGTCCTCCAAATCGATTGATATTGTCTGTTCTTGCCTCAGAGATTCTCTCGCTGTTGCCAGCTATCTCTGGTGGAAGATGAGGTATGGTCCGCCTTTCTTTGTGATCACCCAAGCCAGACTGTAAAACCCTGGTGTGTTCAGTGAGGACAGTTTGATGGCTTCCTTCGACAAGTGTTCATTTCCTCCGACAACGTAGTGACCTCCCTCTAATTCAGAAACCTAGATGGGGGCACACCGAGAATGCTGGGCAACCCTAAAGTGAAGTGGCGTAGCGCTCTTGCAACTGCTAGGACGAATGTATCTTCTGTGATTTCTTGCCACAGTCCTATATGATGCTTTAGCTCACCCGCACCAGCCGGTGAATGGGTGCAGGCTGGATGTTTCTTTCTCTACTGCTGTCCCTCGGGCCGAGCTGACCCTATCTGGAAATCAAACCGCCTATTCCTCGCTGTTAAGGAAACTGCCGCCTGTCCCCTTTTGGAAAGCTTCCCTTCAGTAACTATGACAGTAAAACTCTGCTCCAGACCATCCTGTAGGCTTGTGGGGATTCATGAAACCCATGGGGTTCCCATAAGGACTGCAGCCTAAATGATTTAACGATAGATGTGGCCGTCTGTGGGGTTGACGAATTGTGTGTGCTGGAAGTTTACGTTTTTTTTTAACTCTGGCGCAAATTTGGTGAGTTCCCCGTTGAAAAGCTTTATTGAATCGTGAAATAAAAGAAGGCAAAGTTTCCCGATAGTGTCTCTTGGGACCCCTACTGCAGATTCGAGGAAAGCATCCCTCCGGCAAAGACCGTTTGCCTTGATCGCGCTTAGGGCCCAGTGAAGGAGGAGTCGTGGAATAGACAGGCACTTACATTAGTTGAAAATAAGCCTCTCAAATGCTGTTGTCTCTTTTGTACGCTGACTCGTCCATTAATGTTTTAAGCGCCTCATTGGAAGCCAAATAAACCAGTTCAGCACTGGGAGCCTTCCTCAGGCTCAAACACACCAATTTTTTTTTTATAAAGACATACTTGCAGTATTACGTTTTTCGGTCAGTTGGGAACTTGGATCAGTTATTGGGGATTTGATATCCGTAACAAAGTTGATTGTCCTAGCTTTACTAATAAGTTTAATGTGGTAACAAGGGAAGAAATGTGAATTCAGTAGAACTACAGTACTAGATGTAAAAACTAAAGAAAACGTTAATTTATGTAGAAACATACACTTATGTCTGGTTAAATATAAATCTACACAAATTTTTTTCTTTTTTAGGGACTCTTTATGAATTTATTTTATTTATTTGAAATAACTGCAACGCCCCAAGTAGTAATTAAGCCGTGAAAAAGAAAAAAAAAGATCGGTATCGGGACTCGGTATCGGCAGATTTTTTTCTTCGAAATCGGTATCGGATCGGATCGGTAAAAAGTGGTATCGGCCCAGCCTTACTGTTAAGGTAGAGTGGGTTTTCAGTTGTGGGGCATTATTTCCTTTGAGGTTACAGAAGAAGTTGGTCTTGATTGCGTCATGAGGAGGTAAAGGGCCTCCTATGGAAATCGGTTGACCTCCTTCATGTTTGACCTCCTTCAACTTGCAAAGTTGAGGGGCGAGCGAACTTACACTTTCTATAAAGGCTGCCCTGCAATGCTTTGTCTGAACGAAAGTGGTTGCTTGAGGCATGCAGAGCACTGCAAGCCCTCAGGACTGTGATGGAGT
>JAHWFP010109843.1:1866-14141 GCA_023313725.1 Lithobius niger | reverse complement strand
ACGACTTCAATTTGCAGCACATTTTCTACTGGATGGTGCATTTAGATTAACGTATTATATTGCTGTTAAAAGGTCTTTAGTGAACAGCAAAGTAGGTTTGGGCACACTTTAGTTTAGAGTGCCACTAATTGTTTCGACTTTGCGTGCGTCAGCGAAGTTGTTAAGTCACTGACACCGTTTTAAATTTAATTCCGTTCTATTAGGCCAACCTATTTTCCGTATACCTCGGCGACGAATTTATTATGCGTTTCTACCATATTTAAAATTATGATTACTATTTTTATCAAGTGAGCCAGTGCCCTACGAATACAGTGGCAACACGGTGTTGTGTTGAAAACGAGCACTTAAAGAAGGTTACGTCTTCGTTTAAATCGTTCATTGGCCTATACCTGATCGATTTACACTAATTTTTTGTTTAGTAGGTTACCTACTTCCGCGGTTTGATTAACGATCGGTTGACTGATCTCTACGCGATGACTGCGACAAATCGAAAGTTGAGGAAAGGCGTTGAACATGAAAACGAAACCAAAAAATATAATAAATAAATAAATAAAAGATACGAGCCACTGTGCAGTACGGCCTCTTTGGAGGGCGGAGCACCTAGTTCGATTTTGAATGTTGATTGCTGAGGGAGAAACACAGGCAGAGATGTTGCCGGTGTGAAAAAATGTGAAAATTTGCCAGTGGTAAAGAAAAAATGTTAAAAAAAAATTAAGAATGTGACAAAATGTGAAAAAAATGTTTAACACATTTGAAAATTACGAGTATTGGTGTGAAAAAAAGGAGAAACTAACCAGCGAAGTAAAAATAATCAAATTATCCTTCCTATAATTTTGGGCTTGGAATTACGTACGTAGTGATTTCATTATACTAGAATCACTAACAGACTTTGACGGCGTCAGGAGTGAATTGGAGGGAGGGGGAGGGCGACAGAAGGCATATCTGGAAACAGCGTTGACCAAGGACTTTTTTTTTCAAGGCAGACGCATTAAACGCTTTTATAATATTTAGTTTAAGTTAACCTGAACGCAACGTAAGCTTCAATGCAGTCCTTTTTTTTGTTGTAAAATACGCCCCATAAACACTCAAAATAAATTAGACGCCACATACATGGCAAAGTTGCTGCAGAAGATAAATAAATAAGTGGAATAGAATTAAAAAATAAAATAAAAGTCAGTTTATTCATTTGTTTTCAAGTTTAACCTGCAAGTTTTTTTTTTAAGTATTTTATATTCTGGTGGTGGCTTGAGTGTTAGAGTCGGCGGGGGCCGGCAGGGGACCCGTGAAATATTTGGGGAGGTGGGGGAGGGATCGTGGCCCACCCCTAACGCCGTCACTGATTACTACCATATTCAATTTGTCTTTGTAGAGCTTATCGTTGTAATGGGGCAAAAAGACAAACTCTTCAGAGCAAATTGAAAAAGGCTAGTGATTATACAAAGAAACTGTGAAGTTTGAACTGTTGCTTCTGAGCAAGTGGCTTATAGAGCAGCGCCAAGTGACGTCATATTGCTACAAGAGAGATACCTGCAAGGTGCACTAGATTGAAATGGTGGGTTAAACAACGGCACTTCTAGTCAAGCCAGTGCTTTGAGAGCGGATTTCATAGGCTTAAAAATACGTTGTTTTCTCCAATCCCTTATGCTGCTTAGGTTGTAATTGGAAAATAAAGATTCCACTTGCTTAAAAATGTCAGCAACTACCAACAAATCGACAAAAATTGCGCGTTTTAGGCCTACGAAATGCAGTCTAATAGCATTGGCTTCAATAAGACGCTCTTCTTCCCCCCCCCCCCCCCTAGTGCACCTTGAAGCTAACCCAGTAACTGGCTCCACCATAGAGTTATATACAATAATACTACGTCGTGTCATTGCCCTATCTATATATTTTAAATCTATCAAAGGGCTTCTTGTGTGCACGGTGAATTTTTTTAATTTTTTAAAGTATGTTTAATTAATAGGCTGCACGAGTAGAGGAATTACGTGGGTGTAACATTATTTTTATTACAACAAATTTTAAAGGCATCCTGAAATAGCAAAAAGAAAAACAAAAAAAAACCTTAAAGTTACAGAGAAATTACTGTACAACGGGTACCGGAAAAGAACATTTTTATTGCAGAAGTGTCAAACTGGTGTGATATGAAGACGAAAAGATTGTGACGCAAAAATGAAAAGTTTGTATGCGAAAAAATGTGGGATATAATTAAAAGTAAGTGTGTGATAAACGTGAAAAAAAAATGAAAAGCTGGTATGTGAAAAAAATGAAAAGTGGGAATGTGAAAAATGGTGGCGCTCCCGGAGGTAGTTCCCCATGCACAGGAGGGTTTACACTTTTGCCACTATGGGGCCGCAATATATTTTGCCACACATCCCCCTACTCACCCCCCGCACACGCCTCCCCAATATTTCACATTTTTTAGTTCGAATATTTTTTTAAGACTTTGTGCTATTTTAACTGCGTTTAATCCGTTTTTTGCTTCGTATTTAACCGATTTTGCCGCCCTGGTCAACAGACTCCTCCCCCTCCCCTTTCTTAACCCCTATCGTTCGCTGTGCTTACTCTATTGGCGTCGATCCATGTTTCGTGCAGTTTATTCGATCTCCGAATCACCAAAAAATCTATGAACTGATTACTAGGACGCTAAAGTTGCTGTCATTATTTCGTTCATCATATCTATATAACTAAGATCGTAATATTTGTTTGTTTGTTTGTTTGTTTGTTTGTCACCAGATCACCAAGATTCTCACTACTAATTCTTATTTCTTTTGTTTGTGCGTCCAGACGGAATGTCTGCCAAACGGAATTGTCTGTGCTGTGTAAGGGCGCGTTTATGCAACGACTCGCCTTTGCATTCTCGCAGCTAGAACTCAATCGCCATGGCAAACGTGACATTGCCATGGCAACAACGCTAAATGGGTTAGCTAAATCCGACATCGTTTGAGTAAATACTTGCAGTCTTATAATCCGTGCCAATAATATAAAGCATTCCTCATGACGAAATAATTTTCCCAAACGCGTCTGAACACACGTTATTTGCTGTTTTCGTTGCGAGGTGGCAGACATAAAACCGCCGCCATGTTGGAATTTGAGGTGATTTCTAGCTTCTAGCTGCGAAAATGCAAAAGCGAGTGGTTGCGTAAACGTGCCCTAAATAATGATTCGAACTGTGTTTTCAACAAAGAGTCACAGTACTGATGACGTCATATGTTTTTCCAGTCACAGTATTTTCATGCAAACGGGTTTTAGGCCTCTATGTTTCTTAACCCTGAATCTAACTAAACCTAACGAAAGCGTGAGCGACTGTTAACGGGAAATCAGAGTTTTTTCACACAAATGGGAAATCACTCCAATGCTCTACAAAACCGGCCATATAAGGGGTGATGCCCTAGTTCTTTAAAATATCTGAAGAAAAAAAAATGGTTTGTTTTGCGTTGAAAAGGTTTACCATATACGCGGAAATCGCTCTCTTTGCTCGCTCAATCCGCGCACCTCCGTGCTTCATGTTTGACATCCTTTTAGGCCTGCGGTTTTAAGTTCCAACCAGTCTAAGTATGATGGAAAATATGTCGTCTTTTTAGTGTTTTTTTGTGCTAAGTTACTTTGTGATTAATTTCTCTGAATAAGCACGTTTGATTAAACTCTGACGTCATGAAAAGTTTTCAGAGTAGTTTTTCGCGTATTTGAGGGTCAAAAATCAAGTTGCTGCGACGAAAAGAGGTCTATTGGCAGCCTAATTTAATAATTATTATTACTAGCCATATCGTTAGCTTCTCTCACTCCATTCGCGTTGATCCACGCTTCCTGTATCCTTTGATTCCAAGAGCATCACAAAATCATGTACTGATTATTTTGACGCAAACTAATTTTTTGGATTAAGTGGAGAAACATATCCCCATTATAATTGTCTTACTGTAAATTTTATTTATCAGGAATGGCATAAAGTAGAGCCAGAGAGCGTGATGCCGTAGTGTCTACCATAACACTACTCCATGTTGTCAGGCTGGACAAGTTTTTAACATGCGACAGGTTTCACCCGGTTTTTACAATGGATTTAACCATTTTGACATGTAGTTTTTTTGTAAAATACTTAAAAAAAAAGGTAAATAAATAAGAAAATTATAACGCTTAAAACCTGCTTACTGGAAACAAACATAATTGACAATTATTCACTTAATTTTGTAAAGCCGTATTGCCGCTGTGTGTTTTGTATTTAATGATTAGGTCTAGTGAGTTACTAGTCCTTCGAAACTATTTCGTAGTGTTTAAGAAGCCATTATTTTATTTAAAATTAAGGGCTTATGATGTGTTTATTTTATATTAAAGAACTGTAATTAAACAGCTGTGATCGCTAACACTGCAATATGCATTATTGATTACACGTATGCAGCTCAATCTTGATTTTATTAGTTTTCGACACTTTCTGACGCCTTTCGCCCGGGGGTGCCCCCCCGGCCCCCGACTGTTTTTGACGGTTTTCGACATGTCAAGTCAAAAAACTGGTTTTCGACATCATTCGTCAAAAAACTAATCATGCCAATTGTAGAATAAGTGGTCTTAATTCTTTTACTAATGATCTCATGTCGACTGGGAGGGGGGAAGCATTCGGTCTTCGTTTCACGGCTTCAGGCTGGTTGATTCAACGTCAACAGTCAATTGTTTCAGCAAAGTGGCGCTATAAGAGGGTTAAGTTCCCTACATGCGTGAACATAACTTCCTGTGACGCGTATAGCCGGGAGGTGAAACACGCGATTTCTTCGTCAGTTAGCCTTTGAAGAAGTGAAGTGGACTATAGCATTAACCGCACACTTGGGGCCGTCCCTCCTTATAGCCTTCCAATTTTTTCCGTCTTTGGTTTTCAGATTGGGATTCGCTTAGAAATAGAAATAAAAATAGCACAAGAAGCACCCACCCACACAAACATAAACAATTACCGGACAAGAATATCAAAACGAGATCTGAAGGCATTAAGAGATGGGTCACAAGCAACATGGGACGGAAGGGCATTCCAAGCATGGACAATCCTTCCGTGGAAAACTGGAAGCCAAGTTGACTCCGGGACACACAACCACAGATGAGAAAAGGATGGCCACGATTAACGTTGAAATTCGGTGAAAAAAAAAAAAGATCAGTGTTAACATTAAAGGGATATACCTCCCAGCACCATTTTCTCGATCCTCCACATCAAGTACGGCCCCAAAGGTCTATTTACTTACCGTTAGTCTTTCCCTTGCTAAAAACCCATTTTAAAATGTGGCGTCTAGGAGATTTTCTGTTGAATATTACTAACTTTATTTACGTTCGACCGTCTCGAACATATATGATGCATCGCGCGCCTACAATGACCTTGAAGTTTTATCTGTCTGCGCAGTATTAATTTTAATCGTTTGCTATAGTAATTATTATGAGATCAAAAATCTAAAAGGCTAATGCAGTAAAAATTAAAAAAATTTTTTCCAATAGATCGCCGAAACAAAATTATAAAACACTAGTTTAGAAAATTATAAATTACGATTTTAAAATACAAGGATCATTCCGGTTTTTGACGACACAATCAATGGGTTCACGCTGGCTGGACTATTAGGCGCAATGCTAACTGAGACAGTAGCTACGTTTTTCGCTGCGAGGAACGAAGCTACCGTCTCAGTTGACCTTAGCTGTGGTAAATACGCGGATGTGATCGTCACGTGGGTGTTGTGAGGCAGGTGGAATGTTATAAGGCAGGCTGGATGTTGGTAAGTTAAGATCATGTCCCCATGATGAAAGCGGTTTTGAATGGTAGTGTGTCGAAGCTTACGTAGGGGGTCTAGGTAGGGAAGAGAACGAATGGCGGGCGGGACACCATTTAGTAACAAGGCGCCGCTGACAATTTTCAAGATGGTTCAATGAGTAAAGATTGTAAGGGCGGCAGATTTGAGAGAAATAATCGAAAGGTGGAAGAAGGAAGGTTGTTCTTTTGTTCCGAGATTTAGCTGTCACAAGGAACTATTTAATGAAAAATTAGGCTGCCTTCAATTAAAATACTTTATTTTACACGAAGCAAGAGTTACAATAGGGATGATACTCCTACTCGTGGTCATCGTGGCTGAGTTGTGAGAGAGCTCAGCCTGGCTGCTGGAGGTTTGCGGATCTGGTCGAACCCCTGGAAAGGGGATCTTGGCACTTTGAATAGCTCGGCTCACAGAGGTCTCAGGGACTTGTGGTTGGGCTTAAAATGTGCGTAAAGTCTCCGCCAGAACTGCTGGCCAGGGTAGCGTGAGAGGCTACCATGCTCCTTCAGTGAGTATGGGAACTATTCTGGCCAATTCTGGACAGTCTTTCGGCCCCTACGATGATCGGAGGTTTCCCGGATCGAATCCCCGGGTTGGCACCTCCCTTTACCAGACATTTCTTCTTCTCTAAAAGTCTGGTAATGTTCCAAATTGAGCCGGTTCAGCCATACAAGCATTAAGTTGCTTCGGCCGACTTAAGGGTCAAAGAAATTAATTTTTTTAAATTAAAACAAGCATACGCTTTTCTCTTCTATTCCGTGCCAGACTGTGCTGTCGATTCCATGAATCGTGTTATTTTGTCCCCTCACCTCGGATGGTGCAGCCAACAGTGTAGTGTTACGTGTTGCTTGTGCGACGAGTGAAAAACAGGCCTTTAACATAGTCTTAGATGGGGGTCAATCTAGAAAAAAAATCAAACAAATTACGCTTAAGACGCCCTTACAAACGGTATAATAGTAACAAACAAAAAAGCCCATTTTCTATTACAACTTTACAAAGCCTTGGAAACACTCTCTCCCTGGTCTCCATTCCGGCCCACGAACTCTGTTTTCCATTTAGTTCCTCCCCAACCCATTCCCCCCCCCCCCCCACTCCTTCGCCCTGGGAGCCAAACTTTCCCTATGGCGGCTATGAACATTCCGCACTCCGATTGGACTGGTTGACCTTAACAGCTATCACCACTGATAACCAAACAGGTCGGCGTAGCTCCCCAGGCACCCCGCGCAACCAAGCTATGAACATACAATAAAAAAATAACATAACTCGTTAAATTTGCCTTAATTCAACTATATAACGCACTCTAACCTAACTATACCAGAATAAGAGAACTGCAATAAAGTCAATTTAGGCACAATCAGCATTATTAGGGATGGTAGGCAGAGATTTCTGGTTTTAATTGAAGCCAAGTAAGGTTAGCCAGTCGGCCCTTGAAACAGCAGTAGTAATATAACAGTAGTAATATAACGATAATATACCGTATCCTTTAAATATCAACTTTAAAATAAAAATTTCAACTTTCATATTTTGGCAGTGGTTTCTTGCTTGAATTCACTGCCTGTGTGTACGAAATCATGAAACTGTACAAATTATTGCCAAGGTGCACTCAATGGTTCGTTTAGTGTTTACAGGAATAGTATTTTTTGCTGCTGTTTACATGAATAAAGTAGTTTTGTTTCCCGGAACGATCCACCACAAACTTAACCGAAACCGAAAGTTACTCGCAGTGAAAACAGACAACCTGCAGAATGCACATTAATCCCCGTCAGGGCGCTTCAACCAAAGTAAATAAGTGCTTGATTTTTAATAAAAATGTTGTTTCTTAGATTTAAAATAGAATATGATCCGTAACAATACTGAGTTGTACGACAATTATTATTAATTTATTTTCTACCATGCCCGGTAAATGAAGCGTCGCATAATATTTTACGTATTGGAGTTGCGTCACTTCGCATTGTAGCGGCGCTTGACCTAGTCAGGCAAGTAGGGCCTTAGGGCTTCGTCGGGCAGATGACCGGGTGCGGTTAACGCTCGCTAAAATCCTTTGACCCTTTTTTTAGTCAGGCAAAGTTACCTAACCAGAGCGGCGTATGCTCTACGGTGGAAAGCTAACGCTGCCGCTGATCTTCTGTCACCATGGTAACCAAGGTTATGCACTCATCGCCGGGAAGTCATATAATGCCCACCTTGACTATGAAACACGTCGTACATGTTTAGAAATTGGTTTAGGCCTATCAAATGCCTACTTTCATACGTTCGTTGTGCAGTGGAAGCCAGGATACCAAACGAGTCGATCGTAAATGCAAGATGGAGGGATGAGGCTGATTGTTTAATCTGATAAAATAACGTGTGGTCGTTTACTCAGTGTTAAGGAGGCGTGATTGGTTGGTTAATGGTCGTTAGAAAATTATGAAGGTAAATTCTCGTGATACAATTCTTTTCCGATAATAATTTACATAACATAAAGATCGGTAACGGTTTACAAATCGATACTCCAAAAATGTACTGCACCTGGTGTTTAAATTAAAACAAAAACGTTGTTGCCCCTTTTTACTGGCCGGGCGAGCGAACCGAGCGATGTCGATTATTTGATTGAATTTGGATTTTATGTGTGTGTTTGTCTGTTCAGTCATCAATTCAAGTTTATTTGTCCCATAGTCGTAGGTGTAGACAAAATACACGATCCAATGTGAAAAATTTTTTAAGAAACTTAACAATAAATTTTGGCACCATAACACTTTGAGAACAAGGTAAAACTGGATTTCCTCACAACTTATGAAAGGCTATAACAATATCCAACCATTTTGTATTGGCCAGTGGTTCACACACATAAGTTCCTAAAACTCAAGATCTCGCAAATTATAATGACGACGCAATACTGTCATCTTATCCCTCTTCAAATTAAAAAAGGAACAAGAATACAAAAGATGTAGCACAGTTTGAACCTCCTCCAGGTTACAAAGTCTACAAACTTTGTCCACATTTCATTTTTGGTGTCTAACTAATCCCGCTGAGCCGACATCCCCCATGAATCTAGTGTTTTGTTGCAAATGGCCTCCATCAACAGTTTGACATCCTAATGGAAGTTAACCACATCAAAATTGCAGTTTAAGACCAATTTCGGTAGAATGTTGTTTAGAATGTTGTTAAATGACCAAGAATGCTCTCTTACCTAGGCTGTGTCTTGTCTGTTTGGGAATGCATAACATGCGCAATTTTGTTCTGATTGGGGTTGAAATTTCCTGAGAGTTTTGGTGCATATGAGAGAAACGACTTCGAACAGGATTCCCACCAACCTGGAAAACCTAGAAAGCTCAGGGAATTTAAACTACGTTTGAAACTCAGGGGGAACTCAGGGAATATTCCCTGATTTTTTACAAAAAACCTGGAAAATCTGGACAGTTGTAGTGGCCAGCTAAGTCCGTCGGACGCATGAGCTCTCACAGCCAATAGAGCTATCTCAATCGGCTGCGAGTCGAAATCGATGGCTACCATCTGTCGGCATTAATTTCTGCGCGTGCCAGTTGAACAATGGCGGCCCCCGTCTCGTGTTTTGGTGATGCAGTAATTATATTGTTGTATCGGACGTACGTAACGTATTCTTACCGCAATTCTTGTGTTTAGTTATTGTTTAAGTTGTCCAAAAGTAAAACATTCATGTCGAAATGGATGTAATTGCCCTATAGCCCTTTGAGTCACGCATTATGTGTAGGTGATTTTTTTTAAGTACAGTTAGGTCGGTCGCGGGATTCGAACCGGCATTCGCTTGGTTTGGAGGCGAGGACGCTAACCACTGGGCTGTTGCTGCTCGCTTTGCTCGGGGTCCCCGGGGCCCCCTCACAAAGCTTGCAGTGCGAGTTGGGACTTAGTTTTTGGCCATCCTCTCGAGTGTCCATTTACCTGGACCCAGTGACCCAAAGGATTAAGATTTTAAATAATGTATTTCCCATCTAAAAGCTTCAGCCTTTTTACACGAAACTGGTAAAATGTGTGAAAAATATTCCTTCTTAAAATTACGGTAAATAGCCTTGAAAATGAATTCATCTACTTTCTGGAAAACTCAGGGAAATTGATTTCAGTATTCTGGTGGGAACTCTGTTCGAAGCATGAAATTCCTACCGCAAATATTTTCGGAGTTATTCGGGTTATCCGTTGGTCTTCTAAGCCGTTTTTTTTTTTTTTTATTGGTACCGTTATTAATCGGTCGTTCCCACAACGCATGAAACCAGGACCAAGATCGAGGAATTTAAATATTATGGCCATTAACGACCTTCGCAATAACCTTTAATTATACTTTCATACTTCCTTGTATAATGTGTATTCCCCAGGAATTACGGATTTTATAAATATTCCGTTTTATGCAGGTTTCGAAGAAATTTACGGTGTGTAATTAGCGTCTATTTTTCCATTCCTGATGCACGTTGGTTTTCGTTTGTATTTGTAATTATCTCATCAAATGAACGTCTTCTTTGCAAACCGCCAATTAGCTTCTTTTTTTTTTAAGGAATCCAAGAGAAGCTCGTTGTAATAATCGTTAATTATGAACTTTTAACCTGACGTAGTGGGACTGCATGGGCAATAAAGAAGAGTTCTCGGAACGAATCTTGTTTATTAATTTTATTTAATAGTCATGCTTTTTTTTTTTTTTTTTATAATTGAAGCGTAAGCTCGTATGAGGAAAGCCTACCAGTTTGGCCATGACTTCCTGAAATGTTTAGCATTTTAATTTAAAAGAGGTGAAAAGTGTTTTATCGGCACGAGTCCAAGCCCCGGATGTTACCTCTTGAGTTTTGATTTTGGTCAATATTTTTGTATTGGTATCAAGGTTAGAGGTTATCGGTAGACGACTTGACTAAAAGCAGTAGCGTGCGCCCGCAGCCCATCTGTAGGACTTTTGTAAAAGGGCACGCTGATGGTTTTTTTTCGGGGACTTCTTTTTTCTGGCTCGTCAGTCTTTTTTTTTTTACCCTTTTTAAGCTTGTCTCTCTTTTTTTTATCCTTTTGTGCCCCTTTCTGCCCCTTTCCTGGCTTTCGTTTTGCCTTTTTCTCTAGCTGCAGCACCAGCGTTTTGCCGCTGCCCTTGTCGAAAAAATTCTGTTTTTTGGCCTTTTTGTAAAAAAAAAAAAATGCTCTATTTTGGTCAGAAAACCAAAATAGAGCAAATTTTTTTTACAAAAAGGCCAAAAAGAGAATTTTTTCGACAAGGGCATTCCCCCCTACCCCTTCCTACGCACGCCACTGACTAAAAGGCAGGAGGTAGGGGAGGGGTGAGGGCGGTAGGGGTAATTTTGGTGTACACCCGTTTCGCCGAACGTTCCGCCGAATTTTAATTGGGGCCTTAATTTTCGACGAAAGGGGAATCCCGTTTCGTCGAATCACTTTTTTCTCAAATTGGCTGCTCTGCTCGCGCTGCTGCGCTTGCCGCTGCTAAACATAGAACATAGGGATGGGTCGGTAACCGGAACCGAAACCGAATTTTCGGTTTTTACTGAAAAACGACACCGAAACCGATTCTGATTTTGTGTTGGTTTTTCGTACGGTGTTCGAAAATCAAAAAAATTATTTGTTGTTTTACATTTTTTTATTAATTTATCATTTTCTACGTTTAAATGACAGCAAAGCTCTTAGCTATTAAAACGAAAATAGTAAAGGAAAATGGTACCACAGCTATACCCACGGTCTATGACGCTGCTGAAAGTGAAAGCAGGAGTAAGTATACAAGTAATACAACTGTTGCTAGAAAAAAAAATTAGGAAAATCTGGTTTGGGTGGATGGTGGCAAAAACCGATACCGAAACCGAAACCGAGGTTTTTTGGGCGTGAAAACCGAAACCGGAACCGAAATAAAAAAATGATACCGACCCATCCCTAATAGAACATCAAAAAACCACAACTAATCACAAATTCCTTTCAAGCAGGAATGTTTCTTTAACTTCTCTAATGTAAAGTTGTTTGAAGAATATTTTGATTCGGCGAAACGACCGGAATTCGGCGAAACGGGAATTTCCCTTTCGTCGAAAATTATGCAGGGCTTAATATTTCGGCGAAACGGGACATATTTTCGGCGAAACGCGAAACGGCAGAACGGACTTGGGTGAAACGGATAACCAGCACTAGATGGAAATAAATAAATACGGAAGCACACCTATTTACGCTGCCTTTTGGACTTACATGTCTGAGCGGGGAATTGAACCCACGACCTTTGAAACTAAAGGCATAAGTCCTACCGCTGAGCCATACTGACACGGCCTTTAATCAGCACTAGGTGGCTTTGAACAAGGTGAGGACGTCATTTTGTGACGTCATATAATTTTTTTAATTGGGCTTGGAACCCGATCGAATCAAAATGCAATCCACGGTAATAATGTTTTTTGCCTTTGATTTAATGGGTTTCTTCGTAATTTTACCTACCGAAGAGGCATCTCTCGAAAAAAGTGTGTGGGGGGGGGGGGGGGGGGAGGGGCGGGAGAATTCCCGACTTGCCCAATGTTTGGGCGCCCTTTGGCGACT